>SNQJ01S0000274.1:248619-263892 GCA_010110895.2 Picea sitchensis | reverse complement strand
TGCATGCAAGAATACTCACCCACGCAGTAAAAATGAAAAACTTACGCTCGTAAAAACAAAACTTCAACGCATGGAAACTATATAAACTTTCAAAATACCATGGTTCTCGCACCTCACGCTAGAGTTGACTGTGGGGAGTTCGCACCTCACCCTTTACTTGGTTGCGGGGTGTTTGCACCTCACTCTTTACTTGACTGCGAGGTGTTCGCATTTCTCGAATACTCCGGGTGCGGGAATGTGAAGCATGTTCGCACCTAAATGAACAGCAACATGCGAACTTCTTTGATTCCGAGGATGTGCGAAAGTGCGAGTAATATAGGTTGGCACCCTACCAGAGGAGAGACCTGCGAACCTCTAGAATTTCCGCACCTTACTCCCATGGCTCTGATACCAAAATAGAAATCAAGAGAGCAACCATTGCACAAGATTGGAAGAATTAATTCACACAACACAAAACGTTTTTCATTGCTTAACAAACAAATGGAGGTTACATATATAGCATGCAGATCACTGACTTAAGTGGATCTGATTAGCTAAAAATAGTAAACCTAGAAACTCACAGTTACAACAGTAATGGTTGAAACTCACAGTTACAACAGTTATCTCTTACTAAAGTAAGCTTTATTCTAACACGATGTGCCTCCTTTTTTCCACATTTGGTATCAGAGCCTGCAATCTATCCTGCTATTGTTTAGTTCAGTGCAGATCATTCCTGTTGGTGCCCAATTTTTCCCTCTAGTTTTCCTGTGCCAATTTTTTTATTTTGATTCCTTTCAAATTTTATATAAATGGATGCGTCTGGTAGTAGTTCTTCTCAGGTTCAGGTTCTTACCCTGAGCGAGAAGTAATATGACTCTTGGTATATTCGAATGAGGATGATTTTACGTTCTCAGGATTTATGGAGCTATGTTATTGATGGTTATGCTGAGCCAACTGATGTAGCAACAAAATTGGCTCTCTCTAATGTTGACCATGTTTTGTTAAAGGAAAACAGGAAAAATGATAACAAAGCTCTTAGATTAATCCAGCAAGGATTAAATGAATCCATTTTTATGAAGATTTCTAGTGCTACATCTTCAAACATGGCTTGGGATATCCTTGAAACCTATTATCAAGGTGTGTCCAAGGTGAAGACAGTCAAGTTGCAGAACTTGAGAAGGCACTTCGAAAATCTGAAGATGAAGGATAATGAAAGTGTTATACTTTCATGACTCAAGTGATGAGTGTTGTGAACCAGGTTAGACAGTATGGAGATGATGTTGAGAATAAGAGAATTATTGAGAAAGTGATGAGAAGTTTACCCAAGAAGTTTGAACCTATAGTTGTACCCATAGAGGAATTTAAAGATTTAAGTCAAATGCAAATCCATGAATTAATTGGTTCTCTTGTTTCTCATGAATCTAGGATATCTAGTTATGAAGAAGGATCAATGGAGCATGCTTTCAAATCCCAACTGCATGTTACCAGAGGCAGAGGCAGAAGAAGGTCTTATAATCGTGGAAGAGAAGGTTGATTTTCTGATTGAAGGGACAACAAAAGTGAATAAGAGTTTGAGGAGAAGTCCGAGTAGTATCCTGCTAATTTAAGAGGGAGCAACAACAAACCCTGGCAGCAAGAAAATAATGGGTATGATAAAACTAAAATACAATGTTATTATTGTAAGAAGTTTGGTCATTTTGCTAACAAATGTTCGAAGAAGCAGGTAGATGTTGGAAAGCAGTTTGCACATATCACAAATGAGTCCGAGGATGATCAAAATCCTGTGTTCTTGACTTGTAATGTCACTCAGGAAAGTGATAATGATATTTGGTTTCTAGATAGTGGTTGCAGTAACCACATGACTAGTAATATGGATTTATTTTCTTCTATAGATACTAGTATTCAGTCTGAAGTAAAAATGGGAAATGCCTATAAGGTTACAGTTAATGGTAAAACTGTAGTTCCATTTTACACTAAGAATAATCATAGAAGAAATATTGATGATGTTTATTTCATGCCTGGTTTAAAATGCAATCTTATTAACGTTGGACAATTGTTGGAGAAAAAGTACAGAGTGTTCTTCAAGAATAATGTATGTACAATCTATGATAAATTACCCAGCAAACAGTTAATTGCAAGAGTAGAGATGACCAAGAATAGAATGTTTCCACTTGTTATGAGAAATGATTTGAGTGGTTATTTGAATGTTTATAAATTTGGAAGTTTAGATGAATCTTGGTTATGGCATTTGAGATATGGTCATTTACATTTTGGTGGCCTACATTTATTACAGAAGAAGCAGATGGTAAAGGGGTTGCCCTGTATTCAACAACATGCAAGCTCTTGTGAGAGTTGTATACTTGGGAAGCATCATAGAGAGAAATTTGTTTAAGGTGTTTCGTACAGAGAAAAAGCTCCATTGGCAATTGTCCACATGGATTTTTGTGGACCTATGAAAACACCTTCTTTGAATGGTACTATTTATTTTATGACTTTTATTGATGATTTCAGTAGGAAGACTTGGTTGTATTTGTTGAAGCAAAAATCAGAAGCCTTTGAAGTTTTCAAGAGGTTTAAGTCTATGGTTGAGAATGAGAGTGGTCAAACCATTAAGATCTTGAGGTATGACAGAGGAGGTGAGTAAAAACTGAATGAATTCATTGAATTTTGTGTTTTTCATGGAATTAAAAGGCAGTTTACTAATCAATATACTCCACAACAGAATGGAGTGGTTGAAAGGAAGAATCAGACCATCATGAATATGGCTCAAAGCATGTTGAAAGAGAAGCATCTTTCAAATGAATATTGGGGAGATGTGGTTGTTTTCTCTGTCTATATCATGAATAAAAGTCCGACCAAAACCGTGAGGAATCATGTACCTCAGGAAGTCTGGGACGGTAAGCGTTGCAATGTTTCTTATTTCATAATTTTTGGATGTGTAGCATATGCACATGTACCTGAAGAAATGAGGACGAAGTTGGATTATAGAAGCAAGAGATGCATCTTTGTTGGATACACTGAAGATTCTAGGGCATATAGAATCTACAATCCCATCACCAAGAAGTATGTAATCAACAAAGATGTTCAATTTAAAGAAGATGAAGACTGGGAAGGAAGTATTGATAAATTTGTTTCAAAGGGAGTTGTGTTACCCCGTGAAGATGCTGATGGAGCTAAGCAGGCTGAAGGAGGTGGCCAGTTGGTTTCACATGCACATACACCTGCAGCGAGAAGTCCTACAAGGGAAGCACCAGATATCAACCCATCTCAATTTAGAATGCCCATAACTCATAAGTGTGGTGAGCCATCTGGACATGGTGGACATCAAACAGATTCACAGGTAAGTAGTGAATCGAATCCTGCTTTAGCTTCATTGAAAAAAAAATTTAAAGGTCAAAAGGCTAGAATCTTAAGAGAATTATATGATTAGAATGAAGAAGTAGACTAGGTTTCAAATTTTGCATTAATGGCATCTGATCCTGTAATTTTTAATGAAGATGCTAAAGAGGATGTCTGGATAAAAGAAATGGATGAGGAGATTGATTCCATTGAAAGAAATAACACTTGGGATCTTGTCGATTTACCTGAAGATAAGAAGAACATTGGTGTTAAGTGGGTCTATAAAACTAAGTTGAATGTAGAAGGTGAAGTTGAAAAGTACAAGGAAAGACTTGTAGCTCAAGGGTTTAGTCAGAAACCCGGTATTCATTACAATAAAACCTTTGCTCCTATAGCAAGAATTGACACAGTGAGGATGGTATTAGCTATTGCAGCTCAAAATAAATGGATCATGCCTCAGATGGATGTTAAGTCTGCATTCTTGAATGGATGCTTGGAAGAAGAGGTTTATGTAAGGCAACCTCTAGGTTATGAGATTGATAAGAACAAAGATAAAGTTTACAAGTTAAGGAAATCTTTATATGGATTGAAGTAGACATCCGGAGTTTGGTATAGTAGAAATGATGAGTACCTTATTAGTGTTAGATTCAATAGAAGTCCAAGTGAACCAACTCTGTATACAAATGTAAACCAAGAAGGTAAAATTTTGATTGTCTTTTTGTATGTTGATGACTTAGATCTATCTATAGAAGATTTTTAAAATGCCATGAAAACAAAGTTTGAGATGATTGATTTAGGTTTGATGAAATATTTCCTTGGAATTGAAGTGGATCAATCTGATGATGTCATTTTCATTTTTCAAACTAAATATGCAAATGAGGTATTGAAAAGGTTTAGAATGTTGAATTGTAAACCAACTGCAACACCAATGGAAACTGGTACTAAACTTAGCAAATATGATGAGGGATCATATGTTGATCCAACTCTGTATAAGAAGTTGGTTGGAAGCCTTATGTATTTAATAGCAACTAGAACTGACATTATGTTTGTTGTAAGTTTAATTTCTATATTCATGGAGACTCTGAAGAGTACTCATTGGCAAGCAGGAAAGAGGATCCTAAGATACATTGTTGGAACAAATGATTTTGGTATCCTATACACATCAAGCTTGAACTTTGAGCTGATCAGATATACTAATAGTGATTTTGCATGTTTTCATTGATGATAGGAAGAGCACATCTAGTTATGTGTTTAGTCTTGGATCTGGAGCAGTGGCATGGGCATCAAAGAAACAACCCATTGTGACTTTATCTTCTATTGAGGCAGAGTATGTTGCAACAACAACAACTGGATGTCAAGTTGTATGGATGAGAAGAATCTTGAATGAATTATTGCATGATCAAAATGATTCAACTCAAATTGTCTGTGATAATAAATCTCCCATTGCACTGTCAAAGAATCATGTTTTTCACAAACAGAGTAAGCACATTGATACGAGATATCATTTCATTCGAGAGTTGGTAAATGGTAAATAAATTTTTGTTCAGTTCTGCAGGTTTGAAGAACAATTTCCAGACATATTTACAAAGCCTTTGGGAAATTAATTGTTTAAAATTCATAGAGATAATATTGGGGTATGTAAGCTGTAATGCATTGTTAACAACAATCTTGTATTGCACATTTTTGGTTGTTTTGTTTTTGAAATGATTAAGAGGGAGTATGTTGGATAGTAATCATTTCACCGCCTGAATAACGGATCAGTGGCCATCTTGACCATTCAAGACTTGAGAATTTAGTATTGATTTACTGATTTGTCTTAAATTTCTCAAGCGATGGTCGCCTTAACCTTTGCAGGCCATGAGATACCATCACCGCCTTAATTAAATTCTTTCGAAGATAGAAGGAGAATTTTTTTTGTTCTTAGGGAATTTATGTTAGTGTATATATAAATACCTGAAATGGATTCTAATGATATAGCTTGAAAGCATATTGAATGAAATTTTTTTATTTTCTTGTGTTAAGAGGTGTTCTCTCCATTGATACACTATTTTATTTATTGAGTTTGTAAAATCTTCTGATTCATATCTTAGCCTTAAAAATTTCTCACATCATTCTTTGTTGGAGTGCGTGTGGAGTTAGAGTGAGGGAAGTTAGAGTGTGCAGAGCTATTTGTTCAAGCGCGCGGAGTTTCACGATTCATAAATAATTGTTTTGTTTTCTTTTGTGTTAGGCATTTTTAAGCATTAATACCTGAACTCCGACGTACCTTTGTTTTTCCACAGAGGATTCTTGTTTGGATAAATTAGGATCTAAATAAGTTTCTCTCTTGACGGCCCCATTCGTTTGCTTGGGAATTTGGAACTATACAGAAATACAACTATCCAACTTTAGTTGTGAAATTGTCAGTGGTGTTCACCAATTCCTCTCTCCCTTGTGTAGGTTCATGTTTCCATGCCCTCCTCCACATAGTTTAGTTCCTCCACTATGTGTGCACATAAGTCTATAAGCTCCAATCCCAAGTAGTTCGACAACCTATTCAGTTGTGTAAGTTTGTTAGCTATGCTCACTCCCAAAGAGTTCACACTAGGGTTGGCGAGTTGTTCCATTATGTAAGTGCGTCTGTTTGTGCGATTGCGGGAAGATTTATTTTTATTAATCTTATAATCTCAGTTATCATAATAAAAACCACAACAAGAACAACTACTACAGTTAGAATGATGGGGGTGATGTTCTTCTTTTTGTAGGCAGAGAAGATGGATTCAATTAAATTAAAGAGAGTATTGGAATGGGGAAGGGAAGAGATTATAGGGGAAAAGGTACTGAAGGGATTAGTTGGAGAGTAAAGGGAAAGGTCGATTATTGAGGAGTGGGGTGTCGTTTGTCCTTCCGCTCCACCTTACTAATTTTTAGTTTTTCTTTACTGCATTTTTACATGCTAGTATGTCATTGTGTCGTGTAACAAGTGTGCGTTCGTTTTAAATATGAATTAATATGAGTAGGTTTTCAACTCATTTGTGTATCAACAGAGTATTAAATACCACTTTGAAATAAAATTTGCCTCATAGATGGAAAAACAATGACAATATTTTGAAATGAAAGTGAACTTGACCTCGACTCTCATGGATTGATGATATTTTTCCAATCTCTAACTAAAGAGTATTGATTTTTTAGATATGAGGAAATTATATTCAACTCTATATTAGTATTGAATGGTGTACTGGTTTAATGTCTTAGCTAAGGGTGGTGAATAGATTTAATGGGTCACAAGCAAAATTGATTGATTACTTTGATTAGATTGATGGAGTTCGGTTAATGGAGGTGAAGTACAAGAACAAGGAATTCAAGTCTGGCAGTCTTGGAGATCAAATGAGGGAGAAGGTTAGGGTTATCATATTTGTATGAGGGTAAGCGTTTTAGAGTTACGTGTTATTCATATTAGGGTTAAGGTTTAAGAGTTAGGGTTAGAGAATATATGTGAATGTGTAAATATGTATAAATGTTTTGAATATATTATTTGTGGAATTTGTTTTTTTTAATATATTTAATATATTTTTGTGGTTAATCTGCATGGTTACTAGGTCATTGAATGACAGTTTCTCTGTCCACAACCTTGCCTTGAAAATTGTACAAAGACTTAAAGATTTTGAAACAAGAACAATGAATCACCAAAACAAATATACACTCACCAAAAATGTTAGATGTGCATATTTATTAATCGACGTTTCATGCATAACTTTATCCACGTTTCATCCCATAAATTTTGGGAAAATCATGTTGAGAATTTGAAAAAATATCCAATGAGTAACTAACATTTAAACCATAATTTAGTGTCAAAATAATTCATGATAATCATTTAGCTTATTAAATTCAACACAGAATGAAAATATAAACATGCATAGATTTTTTATACCCATTGATCGCAACTAGACTAGCATCTTGCTACGAGAAACAATAGCATCCATTCATCGATGAGATAATAATGGTTCATGAATATGTGTACAATATGACCTTTTTCCTATTTATTATTTAAACAAAAGTTTTCAGAATAATTGGTTTTCCTGTTTATATTAGCAAAACCACATAGATAATGGTCGCTTGGTAGCTCCAAGCTCTCAGATCTAAAGCATGTAGAAAAACTCTGTGCAATGCAGTTGCAAGACCACACAATGAAATTCTTCATCACTATACTCTCAAGACTTATCGCGAAGTTCCAAGATTGCACAAAAGACAACGCGTTGTGATGCTAACACTTAAACAATTTCTTGTCATAAAATAAACTCTTAGCACATAAGTTCACAAACATAACGAAACTCAAAAATATCAACACATAAAATACTTGATATATATTAACAACTAGATGATGCAGGGCATTTCCAGAATACAATATTGTGTCGAGCTTCGACTCCAACAACTTCTGCAAACTTAAAAAAATGAGAGTTTGTGCTCTTAGACTTCTTTAACTCGTTACACAACTATTATTGCTTGCTAACTATCGAATAACACTCTATTTGTTCCCATTTTTCATCGACTAACTATAGACTTGGACATATAAATATGAGGATGTAGACTTCCTATAGAAGTTAACTGAATTAACATTTAAGACAATGATAAATTCGACTGACTCTATCTGATTTACACAGCTCGAGAAAGATAAAAGACCGACTCATTAATAGCTATCCTGCTAACACTATTTCTTGTCGTGTCTGACTGAGTAACATCTTTAATTTCCTGTGAAAGATAGAGTCAGTGTAAGGGTAAAGTTCATGACTTATAATTAATATTTCCAACATTCCCCCTTAATTATAAGTAGGTGGGATTACCAGACATAAAAAAAATTTACATCAAAATTTAAATTGACATGAATTGTCAAACATCTACTACTGTGCCAACTCCTAGACAACTGCGTAGTTTTTGAAATGCATCCCTTGCCAAAGCTTTTGTAAATATATCTGCAATTTGTTCTTTAGACCTACAAAATTCTAAGGAAATTTCTTTGTTATTGAATAATTCTATGATAAAATGATACATTGTATCAATGTGATTGGTTTTCTTGTGAAACACATGATTATTGGATAACATAATGGTGGAGTTGTTGTCACAAAACACTGTAGTTGGTTCCTATTGTTTCTGCAATAAATATTTTAACATTCTTTTCATCCAAACTACTTGACACGCTACACTGAATAAAGAGTCACGATGGGTTGCTTCTTTGATGCCCATGACACTATACATGTTCCAAAATGAAATGTGTACCAAGAGGTATTTTTCCTATCATCTATGCTACCTCCAGAATCAATGTCAGTGTATCTAATAAGTTTGAAATCTTCTGAATTAGAATACATAATGCCAAAGTCTTTTTTTCCATTCACATATCTCATAATTCTTTTTCCTGCCTTCCAATGGGATTCTTTTGGAGTTTCCATGAATCTTGAAATCAATCTCACTCCATACATAATATCAAACCTTTTTATTGTTAAATACATAAGACTACCTACCAACCTTTTAAACAGAGTGGGATCCACTTTGGACCCTTCATCTTCCTTACTTAACTTCAATCTTGTTATGACAGTCGTTGGGGCTTCTTTGTAATTTATCATGTTGAATCTTTTCAAAATTTCATGTGTGCATATTTAGATTGTGAAATAAATATACCAGTTTGGACTGGTGAACTTCAATACCCAAAAAGTATCTCATAATCCCCAAATCATTCATTTCAAACTCATCCTTCATGACTAACTTAAATTCTTCTATGCCAAAATCACCTATAAAAATCAAATCATATACATATAAGCAAACAATTAACATATTACCTTGTTGATTGGATTTGATGTACAATGTTGGCTCACATTCACTTCTTTGAAATCCATTTTGAGTGAGATAGGAATCTATATGACTATACCAAGCTTTGGGAGCATGCTTTAATCCATACATTGCCTTCTTCAATATGTGTACTTTGTTTTCTTGTCCCGTAATCTCATAAGCTTGTGGTTATTCAACATAAAATTCTTCTTCTAAATGTCCATTCAAAAATGTTGACTTTGCATCCATTTGATAAACAAGCCACTTACTTTGCGCAACAATGGCCAACACAGTTCTGAGTTTGTCCATGCGCTCAACTAGTGCAAATGTTTCATTAAAATCTATTCCTGGTTGTTTTGTAAAACCCCTTGCAACTAACCATGCCTTGTTCTTCTTCACATTTCCATCTACATCTTTCTTAGTTTTATAAATCCATTTGACACTTATCAAATCCTTGTCTTCAAGTACATCTACGAACTTCCATGTCTGATTTTTATCTATGCATTTAATTTATTCATCCATGGCTTGTGCCTGGACATCATCTTTGGCAACTTCTTCAAAAATTAGTGGATCATCTATTTGTGAAAACAAAGCAAAGACTGAAAATGAATTTGTTGTGTCAACATTATAGATGTCGTGTAGAATTATTGTATTTCTTGGTAACAAACTTGCTAATGTTGGATCTGGAGATGTACAACTACTTGGATTTCTTGCTGGAGTTTGTTGTGCTCTAGGTGTGGACTGCACACCTGCATATTTCGTTGGGGTAGTTTGACCTAGTATTTGTGTCACAGTTCTAGGAGTGGAAGGAACTGCACTCTAAATTATAATTGGTGTTTTAATCACTCCATCCTCTATGTCATCATGCCCAATAGCGTAAAAAATTCTAACTGTCATTTCTTTGCTTCCATTCCATGCTTCATTTTCCACAAATTGAACATTGCGACTGATTATAACTTTTCTTGCAACAGGGTCATACAGTTTGTATGATTATGTATCTTTAGAGTACCCAACAAATATACATTTATGTTCTTTGTTATCTAAATTATTTCTTAGCTCATATGGAACATGTGTGTATGTGACATAACCCAAAACTTTTAAGTGCAGAACATTATGCTTCATACCTGTTCAGGCTTCTTGGGGAACTTTATTTTTTCACACTCTTTGTGAGACATCTGTTCATGATGTATATTGCAGTTTCTACCACCTTAACCAAAAATTCATTTGAAAAATGTTTGGTAGCCAACATACTGCACACCATTTCCATGATAGTGCAATTCTTCCTCTCTGTGAAACTATTTTGTTGTGGTGTATACTGTGCAGTGAATTGCTTGTTAATGCCATGAACTTTACAAAAATTCTAAAAATATCTTGAAATATATTCACCACCTCTGTTAGTTCTTAGAACCTTGATGTAATAACAACTTTGCTTCTCCATAAGTGACTTGAATGTTTGAAAACAAGCAAGTGTGTCGGATTTATGTTTTAGAAAATAAATCCATGTTTTTCTTGAGAAATTATCAATAAATGTAATAAAATAGGCAATGCCTCCTATATATGGTGTTTGCATTAGTACACAGATATATGAATGAACAATTTACAATGGATGTTTTTATCTATATGACTCGCCAACTAGAAATGATTCTCTATGTTGTTTTCGAAAGATGCACCCTTCAAATATTATTTTTGGTCTTTCACTTAATGGAAAACCTTTCACCATATCCTTTGTATGTATCAATTTCAGTCCTCCAAAGTTTAAATGTCCAAATCTAAAATGCCAAAACTAGGATTCATCCTATACTTCATATTGGCAAGTTGCTTGCATCTCTATGCCACTATCTTATTCTCTCTTAAAATTGCGTGCACTACCTTTTTCTTCTTTAGCGCAGTGCACACTTACTTCTTCATTTTCTTCTTTAAATGTAGTGTTAGAGTGCACATATTCTTCTTTATAGAAAAATTGTGTTGTTTTTCTCTTCATGGTTGGTTTCAATGTCAATGGAAACATCATGTTGCTTGTCATCTAAATTTTTGCAATAAGCTGATTACTTGGATATCTATCCATAATCACATTGTGATTATCATCCATGTAGATTCTATATACTTTTTGTAACAAATTTCTTGTGCTCATCAAATTATGTTTTAGGCCAGAAACATAATATACATCAGGCATAATTGTTTCTCCCCTTGTTTGGTTAGAATGTTAATATTTCCTTTACCTAAGACAATGACTTGGATAATGGTTTGAAGTGTAACTTTAGTTTGGACTAACTTATCCACACTAGAAAACAATTCTAAGTTTCATGTCATGTCATTACTGCAACCTGAATATAAATACCATATGTCACATGGACTTTCTTGAGAAACATTGTATTCAACTGGAGAAATTATAGGCACTCCCTCAACGCACACCATAAACATAGGGTTGTTGGGACTATTTACGTTGCTTGAATGATATTGACCTTGATTTTTATGATTATACTGTCTATTCCTACATTCATATGCATAATTTCCATACTTTTTAAAGTAATGGCACTGAATCTTTGATTTATCAAATATATGATTACTTGGTTGACTGTTATTTTGATTTTGACCTCTTCCACCCATATTTGCAGGACTGCTACTGCGTCCTCCTCTAACATAACTCTATCCTCTGCCTCTAGAGTTATCTCTCCCCCTTCATCTTCCACAACTTATAGATGACTACATGGAAAAATAATTTTCTAATGACATATTTGATCTATTTAATTGGTGTTCATGATTGATGAGGGAGGCTTGCAACTCATCTAGACTAAACTGACTCAAATATTTGTTCTATTCTAAGGTCATAACAAGAGAATCAAATTTAGTAGGAAGACTCCTAAGTAACTTCTCAGCAACCTTCCTATCCTCTATGGTTTCTCCATGAGACTTAATCTGATTTATAGGCCAATAACATGGGTATAAAATGAATCTACTGAATCTGCGTCTTTCATTGACATAGTTTCAAAATATCTTCTAAAAAATTTCATTTTTGAAGTCTTGAATTCGTCCATAACTTGATAAGAATTT
Organism: Picea sitchensis; assembly: GCA_010110895.2. NCBI lineage: Eukaryota > Viridiplantae > Streptophyta > Pinopsida > Pinales > Pinaceae > Picea > Picea sitchensis. Next base: position 251,724 of record SNQJ01S0000274.1, on the reverse strand, counting down.
TGTAATATGTCCCATGCTTCCTTGGCTTGGTTTGTTGATGCTACTCTTGGGAGTATTGTTTCATGCATGACTTGATGTATGTAAAACATGGCCTTTCCATCCTTCTTCCTTTGATCTTTCAAGGAATCCTTCTCAGATTGTGTGAGAGCATTGTATGTTTCTTGATGTGCTAGTTCCACATATCCATTCTCGACTATCTCCCATACATCTTGACCCTGAAATAGTTGCTCCATGGTCAAGGATCATAAATCGTAATTTTTTCCTGTAAAAGTGGGAGGTTGCAGATTTGAAGTAGAAGCCATGATTTCACCTTATGTCAATAGAGTTATTTCTCTGATAAAACTGCTCTAATCAACTTGCTTCGATACCAAATATCAGATCTATAGAATGCAGAAAAACACTTCCGAGTGCAGTTACAAGACTGTGTAGTGAAATTCTTTGTCGTTGAACTCTCAGGGCTTACCGTGCAGTTCCCAGACTGTACAAAATATTGTGCACTATGATGATAACACTTAAACAATTTCTTGTCATAAAATCAACTCTTAGCACAAAGTTCACAAACAAAACGAAACTCAGAAATATCAACACATAAAATGCTTGATATATATTAACAACTAGATGTTGCGCGCCATTTCGAGAATACAATACCGTGTCGAGCTTTGGCTCCAACAACTTCTGCAAACTTACAAAAACCAGAGCTTGTTCTCTCAGACTTTTTTAACTCCTTACACAGTTGCTACTACTTGCTAACTATCGAATAACACTCTATCTCTTCCCATTTTTCATCGACTACCTACAAACTTGGACATATAAAGATGAGGACGAAGGTGTAGAAGCTAACCGACTTAACATTTAAGACAACGATAAATTTGATTGAATCTATCTAATTGACACACATCGAGAAAGATAAAATATCGTCTCATTAATAGCACTCTTACTAACACCCTTTCTTGACTGAGTAACGTCTCTACTTTCCCATGATAGACAAAGTCAGCGTAAGCATAAAGCTCACAAATTATAATTAATATTTCCAACACAAGCACCCCTACGGTCACTAGCTATAATCTACTGTTGGTTTTCATCAACCCCATGTTATGAGGTTGCACTATATTAAATAAGAAATCATTTCCCTCCTTAAAACAAATGATTACATTAAATAATATTAATAATTATATAAATTAATATCGTGGCATATTTTTCACTAGGTATTTATACATTTGGCTTCATGACTTTCAAGAACGATAAAAGACCCATTCAAACTTCTAAACCATTTATCTTTAACGATAATTCATAATAATACATATATGGAGAGAGAAACATTGATCGAGAATCCCACATACAAAATGGTTATTTTTTAAACAAGCACCACTGCAATGGCCATGTCCCCACTCAAAAGAAAAGTTTTATTGATGCGTAGTCTCACATCACAGATAAAATTGCATGTGATTGATGTGTAGTCTCAAAGAATGGATAAAATTGCATTATCTATGCCCTATGTGCAGAAAATGCAATCCACACAACATTGCGAGAGGTATTCAAAGTACTCTAGTTTGCTCCTGGTCCATAGTGAATAAAACGTGAAGAAGGGCTAGTTGCGACCTGGTTGATAGAGTGGTCATAAAGTTTTCCTCCCCTATAAGCATGAATAAAGGTAAAATAATTCACCCTCGTGCATCATTTGAGGGAAATAGCTTTTAGATAAGAACCCTTTCGGGTAACTCTTCCCCATATCTTTCTCGTAACCAGTCAAGACCAAAGAAATAAGTAGTGCGTAATGCTAGTGAAGCTATGAATTATGATCTGTAACTCTTTCTTTTATATATGCTTTTGATCAGGCATGTCACTCACTTAGCTTCCCTATGAACATTCAACTCCACTAATAATATATTATGGTATTTCGTCCTTCCCATGACTGGAACTCCGATGATGCATGTCGCCACTGTGTAACTGCATTTCATATGGCCTAATAGTATCCCCAAAAGCACTATCGATTATGACTTGTGTGACCTTATCCGTCAAGTATAACAAGAGAAGCACCGAGAATTCATTATGTAATATTCTAAATAAAACCTATGTACATTAATTGATTAGTGCCACATCCATTGTTGCCACCACGTCATCAACGATAGAGAGAGTGCTTTATTTCCATAGTTTATTTTCCACATAGTGCTGTAATTTCAAATTTATCTTACCTGTCAAGTGAAAATTTGATGACCGATATTTGTTTTTTTATGCCAATTATTTTAAGTTTTCTACATATTCACTAGTATCATTTTTTTTTTATTATTATATGAAAACTTGAATAAATCAGTTAATAATTTACTTCATTTACAAGTTTGATCCCTACAACAACATTGAGAAACTCTTGTGGGAATGGAGTATAAGGAGTAAATTAAATATTGTGAAATCTGACATAGTCCAAATTGGTGGCATAATTGTCAAAATGATCCGGATTTTATGAGCAGAACGAAATGACTACATATTATTAACGGATGGTTAACATAGAATAACATAGATACAGTAAAATTGGTTTTCTATTCAATAAGGAAATAAGATGAAACTGTAAAATGCAGCAGAAAACAAGCTTGCTAGAATGGTGGTGGCTTATCTTTGAGAAGAGATGTGACAGCTGCGCTCATTCGCAAGAAGATGAGTACAATGAGGCTCTGAAGGCCTTTTTAAAACAAACATGAATGCCAAACTCCTGGACATCCAAAAACCTAACCCTGGGAGATGAAGTGCCAAAAGTCATGTGGGCCTCGTTTGGGTAAGTCAATACATCAAATTCTCGGGGTCGTAACTTTTTCATACTGTTATCGCACAGTTTGTAGGAAAGGTTTAAGTAGCTAGATGGCAAGGCTCAAACTGGCCTAACAGGAGCTTCCCCACCCACTGTCACCTCGATGGGGAGGTCTTTCTATTTAGGGTGGCTAATCCCAAGGGAGACATCCCTAGTAATCTAGGGTTCTGAAAGGTCTAAAGGTCTAAAGGATCAAGATGATCGTTTCCTTTCACAGATTACTGCCAAAGAGATAGTCAAAAAGAAGAAGATATTCCACTAGATGGCACCTGTTTGCGAGACAAGGCAAATAAAACTAAAAGAAT
>SNQJ01S0000274.1:212229-225671 GCA_010110895.2 Picea sitchensis | reverse complement strand
TATGACTAATTACCATGGGACGATATTCATTCGATCCCATTTGATCCCCCATCAGTGTGCCCATATTTCCTATAATGTTTTTTAGTTGTTGCTATTAAAATTCTTACGGGACATGTAAAACTACATTTTTTGCAAGGGAAATAACATCTATCGTCGCCCTTTTCACCCTCTTTATTTTTTTCCCATCTCTAATATTTTCTTCCATTATTCTTACGCACAAAAATACCTTTTCTGAACCGTCATTGTTATAGAAAGATTGTCGCAACATCACTAATTTGCTAAATATTTATATATTTATTTCGTCGCCATTTCGATGAACATTGACCAAGTCAATATTGACATTGTCAAATAGTTGGGTGATTTTGTGAACAGTGCAACGGTAATCTTTTTGTTGTCTCTCATGTGACGAACTCTATGACGAGTGTTGACCAAGTCAATATTGAATTTGTCAAATAGTTGGGTGACTTTGAACAATGTAATGGTAATATTTGTATCATCTCCCATGCGACGAAAGATAGAGGTCGTCACCTAGGTGACAAACACCGGTTGATTAAAAAAAAGAAAGATAAATTTAAATCTTTATCTTCATTTTTGCGATGAAAAGCTACTTTTGTTGCAAGTAGTTCATCGCAAATTTTTCAATATGTAGTAGTGACACCACCTCTATATAGTGGATCTTCCCCTTACTCCAACACTTATGCCCTATATTCCATGATTATTTGCATGTGAAGAATAGTTTCTTCCTTCTCAATTCCCTCCTTGTAGCCTCATCCAATGGCCCCTTCCCCTTGTCAAATTTCTTGGGACCTGTGGGTTTATTAATAACTGGAGGTTTAGGAGTGAATTTATTTTTACTGGCTACTCCATTCAAGTCCCATTGTGCGATCAATGTAATCATGTATGGTTGTATGCTTGAAATCCTTCACCCATTCACTCAAAGGGTCATTTAGTGACTCTATATATATAATCAATAAACAATACTCTGACATATATGGAACCTTAAGTGCCACCCTTTGAAAATATTCAATAAAATCCTCTATAGACCCCATTTTCTTAATCTGCATGAGCTCTTTGAAATGAAGCTCAAGATCCTCCATTTCAAACCTATCAATGATTCTCTGAGTGAAATCCCTGTAAGAAGTAATATGTCCATGCCCCAAAGTAGTTACCCCGTGGAACCACCAATCATGGGCCTTGCCCATCAAATGCAAGGTTTCAAACTTGATGGGATTTTGTTCTTCCATGGAGTTCAGTTGTAAATACACATCTAGCTTTTGTACCCATGTTGTAGCCATGATCTAATTGGTTACATCAAAGGTAGGCATCTCCATCCTACTTTCCTTTCTTCCTAGATCATTACCCCCCCGGGTGACACTCCTTGGATTCATTTTTTAGTTTGAGATGATAGAAATCAAGTAAGGAGATTTTTCTCCTGAAGTTTGCACTCATATTGTTATATTCCCTTTCCGTTGTCTCCCTTTCATCCTCCATAGTTTCATGACTCAAGGAATTATATTCCCTTAGCTGAGATGTCTTGAAGGTAGGGAAGTACGGTCTAGGAGTAGCCCTGTTGGCCACTTGGGACTTAGAAGGTATGTTTCTTGTATGGTCCATGTGTATGGATTCCTCCTGATTTCCATTTCCACCTTGATAACCACTAGCCCCATTGTTTCCTCCAAATGTTGGCGCATATTTTCCATGATTTTTCTCCATCAAATATTGACAAACAATTCGCTGAGTCCTGGCCTGCTCCTCCAAAAGGGATATCATTTTATCCCGTCCTTTAGATAATTCCATCAAATATATTTTAGGATCTTATTTACCCTTGGATAGATGGTCTTGCATTTCACCCAAATGATGTTATAGTATGCCCTAGTTTTTCTGTAGAGTATCAAAGACCCTTTCGACACAAAATGGTTCCTCTGGTTCCCGAGTCTCTCCCATACTGACCTCCTGGTTTTCTTCTTCAGAATTACCTATAAGTGGTTTTCCCCCATGGCCTCTTTTCCTGGGAATTAGAAATAATTACATGTTGGCGCAAGAGTTGGCTATGATACCATTTTAATATTCCCAAGCAGATTCACTAGGGAACTTGTTGAATTTCTAAACTTGTTTATTTGTTTTTGCAGGGTTTGATTTGAGTGTTGCACTTTGAGTGTTTTGTGCAGATTTTTGTAGCATTTAAAAGACAACAAAGAACTAGACAACAAGATATAAGGATTAATTACAAATATACTTAGTAAATCTTTAGATATGACATTTATTTATTATAGTAAGCATGTAGATTTGCATATCTATTACAATAGAATAATATGAGGAAACCAAAGATGAATATTCCCTCTATATGCCAAGATATAAAGAAAATAGGGTCTCCAATATCCCACACAAATGACTGAAGGAAAATACAAGATCAATTTCTTTCCTTGACGAGCAATAGTCTTCAAATATGGACCTGTTGTGCCCCTCACTAGCTAGAAATACTATAGATTTCGGCTCCCTGAAGATGACCTTCAAAACCCACAAAATAATGCCAAAATGTAGATCGGGAGATATAAATGACTTATGGAGCAAGTTTGGGACCAATCTCCCTAAGAAAACCCTCCAACTCACTTTTCCTTAGAGGACTGGCACACCCTCCTGAAGAAATAAATAGATGTGTAAGTGGAAAACCTCCAATAACAGATGGAAAATGACACTATGGGGATGAAAATCACTCCTACAATGAATTTCCCTGGAGATATGACCACCACAGAGCACCCCACATGCTGGAAAAAACTTGTCAAATGCACCCTACTTGCACAAATCTCTCATGAAATACGTCTGAACTGAGTAGAATGGTGAGGGAGGAATATTTCACCTCCTTGACCAAGATAGGACCAGGAACAAAGGGATATTTCACCTCATTATTGGTCTCTAGGTTTTATTTACTCAAAACCCTCAAAACATAAGTTGCATAGCTCAATAGCTCATGAGAATAATAATCCCGAATGAGGAGTGAGGTGCCCTCCTCTTCCTTTTATACCTCCACCATCTAATTTGTTGTTGATTTTCTTTTTCATTTTCTAAGGTTATTATTTTAATTTTTCCTTTAAGTTACATAACCTTTTCCCTTTTAACTCATATATTTTTAATAATATAACATTAGTTCTCCTAGTGACATTTCCACACCTCAAAATCCCCTTTTTCCACCTTGGACTATAGTCTAGAGGGGTATCTATACTACTAATTCCTCATGCGATCATCTCAAAGAGAAGGGGGCATTTCATGTATTCATTATTGAAGGAGGGGAGTTGTGAAGTGTGAAAGGTATTTGGTTATTTGGAGGCGGTTCCTCTATTATTTAAGGAGTTATTGTGTAACTTATCTATCTTGTAGCTTACATGTACATTTATTCCCATATATGCCCCACATTGGGGTCATATCATACACATTTAGCCCCATATATGCTCCCTTTGGGTCATACCAACATTCATCCATTGAGGGTATCACGAGATCTTACTCATGTCGAAGGGTCTAAAAATATCACCTGCGTCCCATGGGGAGGCCATGATTGACTATTATAAGGTTGTCATCAATGGAGTCGCTAGATAATCCTTCTAGGAATTTCAAAGGAAGTGAGGGAATCACCCTCAGTGGAGTCGCCAAGTAAGCATTGTTATATAAGGGATTCATGAAAAACTTACCAAAGATGTGTCATTGAGGAAAACTGAATCGATTCTCCCCTACAATGGCGCCAAAAATGTTATCGCACAATTTGTACTTGTCCAAATCCCAAGACAAGTAGGTGAAATTTTCATAAGAACAGGATATCCCACCACTGTAACCTTAGTGAGAAATCCCCACTTTTAGGGATGGATGAATGTCCAACCCAAGGGAGGCGTCTCTGGTGACCTAAAGGGATGGTAAGCTAAGGATATGGTTAAAATATACCCCCCTCTCACTGGTAACCTAAGTCAATAATTTCTGTGTATGAGGAATTGAGGAAAATAAGAGTATTGGTGTACCTGCCTCGAACAAAAACAATATAACACACACACACACACATATAGGAATTTCCAAGTAAAAGAATGATAATAAGACCTCAATAGAAAATAGACAATCAAAAAAATTGTTGGCTGATATGAAATTGTAGAAACTTATCATTTTACGACAGTAATCAATGTTTTATAATAGTCAAGAAAAATATAGCTCAGAATTGCATGTAATCACAATGGAAGCCTAGCATTTATCAAACAGATTATTTAGCAATTGTCAGAAGCAATTTCTGAGTTGGTTAACTAGGTGTTAAGCTAGTGTATGCAACAAATTAGTATGAATTAGTAAATATGTAGCAATGTTTTGCAACAACATCAACCAAATTAATGATCTAGGCTAAGTTAGGGTTAGAGCCAATTAGTAAAATCTTGAGAGAATAAAGTTTGAGTGTTTGTTTGATCAATCCTTCACAAGAGCAATAGAAATTAGTGCCTCTTAGGCTTATGGAGTCAATTACAAAAACAACAATAACTTGGAGAAACAAATGATAATACTTGTCTAAGGATAAAGAGATATAATCTTGAGGTGCTGGCTCTTCAAGGCCTCAAGCTCTAAGTCTCAAAGATGGAATTTAGCTAGAGTGCAAGGTCTTTTGGGCTCTAGAAAATTCCTCTTTTACTTGGACACTTGAAAAATATTTGCAACAAGCTCTAGAACAAAACTTCTAATGTTATAAAACTTTAGGTCTTTAGAATCATTTCTAGACAAGATCTTCTTATCAATTTAACAAGTGGAAAAAGACTAGAGGAAGAAGCACTTTATGTTCCTCTCCTAGGGTTTAAGAGTAAGAAATTTCATAATCTTAAACATGGACAAGTAAAATATACCACACCATTTATAACATAAAAAAATTGCATATTTTTACTTACTTCACCAAGAATAATCAAGCACAAACCCTAGTTGAAGACTTTCCAACACAAAAATAGCCAAGAGACATCACAAAATAGCTTCTCCAAGAGGTGTGCACTAGTTATTTCAGCCATAAATGCCACTAGGGTGAAAATTTCAGATCTACCTATCTCATGAGAGGAGTGTTATGTTGTAAAATGATTTGAGGCTAGTTGTATTTATATGGGAAATCCTGGCCTCTTTAATCCAAAAGTTGTGGCTTTTCACAAAATTGAGTCTACTTCTTAATTTGCTCATTAAAATTACATAAATAAAAAATTTGCATAGAATAACCCTAAAAATGGTGATGTTAGGCTCTCAATGAGGGATGTTGAGTTGGGAAAGTGTAGTTCTAGGCCTCTAAAGGCCACGTATCATTCCCACACATGAAAAAATCCTCATGAAGCATCTCCCACATCATCCATCCAAAATGCCCTAGCCCTAGGTGATGTCATGGGATATGAGGGTGATGTCCAAGACTCCAAAGGCTATAGTCCAAGTGTAGGAGGATGGAAACTAGTTTCTTAGGTTATGCCAGAGTGCTTCTAAAGGAAAAAACCTCATTTTTTCACTGTGCAATTTGTGGGCACAAGGATACCCCATATGTGGGGTCTCTACATCCATAATTGGGCTCCAAAGCTCTCGTGAAGGTCCAAACAAGTCATATCCTCATGAATACATGTTCACTAGGAAAGGTCTTGCAAAGACAAAGAAATACGACCTCCAAAGGTCCATAAGTCACAAGAAACATGCCAAGTAATCCACGTCTAATAATCAAACCACTTGAAAATGTGCATCAAACCCCCTTTTCAAACTAAATAAATGCTCAAAGACCTTATACAATTTGTCAAATTGAGGTGTGGGAGGGGTGTCTATAGATTTTAACCTTGTACAATATTTACTGCAAACAGATTTTCAGTAAAAGAGCAGAAAATATACAATGGAAAATATAAACATTACACAGAGATTTTTCCCCTCGAAACCCAATACCGGGAAAACCAACATATTCTATATTCATTCATTGTGATACATTGTTTACAATACAATATACATATAGGAGCTAGCGACATCCTAAACCCTAGTACAATGATCTGGATTAGTCAACAACCCTAATTCCTTAACCGGAAATAGAAAAATATTGGCAAAAGCCATGTGCCTAAAAACTTCCCAACAATGGACATAAAAATCAAGGCAACATGAAAAACAAGGCAAAGATGCGACACGTTTCTCGAGGCCTTGCGAAAATAATATAGCACATACCCAACATTCTCCCACTTGTTGTTTTCTTTGCATACAAGGGGATACATGGTCACATAGTTAACAATCCAGGGTAGCAATTCCCATGGATCCTCTACACCAAGAGAACTTCTTAGTGCTCACAGATTTTTTTAATGAATCTGCAACATTCTTCAAAGTGTTCACCTTCATCAACAACACTTTATTTTCTTCAACCATGTCTCTCACAAAGTGATATTGAATATCAATATGCTTTGTCTTTGAATGATAATCTGGGTTCTTCGCCAAAAAAATTGCAGTTTGACTATCACAATCTATCTTTACAGCTTGTTGTACCAACCCAATACCTGAACACAATCTTTGTAACCATATTGCTTCCTTGCATGAGTGGATACCATGTATTCAATTTCTGTAGTTGAAAGTGCCACTACATCTTGTCTTTTTCTCATCCAACTTATTGCTCCTCCAAACAGGTTAAACACATACCCACTTGTAGATCTCCTATGATCCAGATTTCCAACCCAGTCTGCATCCACAAATCCATGTATATCCAACACTTTGTCCAATCCTGGTCTTCCTTGGTAGCACAATCCATAGCTGGTAGTTCCATGCAAATACCTGAAAACCCTTTTTACTGTTGTCCAATGCTCCTTCCATCATTTTGACATATACATGCTCAAAACTCCCACTGCATGTGCAATGCCCGATCTAGTACAGAACATTGCATACATCAAACTGCCAACTGCACTCGCATATGGAACACAAGACATGTCCTCCTCCTCTTTATGTGTCTTGGGACATTGATCTGCAGATAACTTTACACCAACAAGAATAGAAACCTTCACCGGTTTACATTCCTACATATTAAACCTCTGCAATATTTTCTCGACATATTTTCTCTGATTTAACGAGAGCTTCCTCTTTTTCTAATCTCTTTTAATTTCCATGCCGAAAATGAAATTTGAAGCACCAAGATCCTTCATGTTAAATTTAGAGGACAACTAAGTTTTCACATCCTAGATAATCTCCTTATTGTTTCCTATCATCAACATGTCATCCACATACAAGAATAAAATGGTCACTAACTAATTTAAAATACACACAATGATCCTCTTTGTTTCTTGTGAAGCCAAGTCCCAACATATAAGTATCAAATTTTTGATACCACATCCTTGGTGATTGTTTTAAACCATACAGGGACTTTTTTAGATTGCATACCAACTCCTTTTTTCCCTTCACAACAAATCCTTCTTGATATTTCATATATATTTATTGTTCCAGATCCCAATGTAGGAATTTTTTCTTCACATCCATATGTTCTACTTCAAAATCAAATGCAACAACAACATATAACAAAAATCTTATAGAATTTAACTTGGAAACATGAGAAAAAATCTCGCCAAAATCAATTCCCTGAACCCAGGAATAACCCTTTGCTACTAACCGAGCATTGTATTTCTCCACTTTTCCTTCTGCATTCAGCTTCCTTTTAAATACCCATTTTCTTCCAATGGGATTTCTTCTAGTCGGAAAATCCACTAGATGCCAAGCCTCATTCTTATCCAAGGCTGCCATTTCTTTATCCATGGCCTTTTTCCAGATCTTTCCATCCTCTAAATCCACTGCCTCCCTGACAGTTCTAGGATCATCATCAGTAATAAACAAAGCAAAATTTGAACGAAAATTAGATGGAGTATACCTTTCCGGTAGCCTTCTTTCTCGAACCAATATCCTCAATACTGGAGTATGAGGATATTCTTCTTCTGATTATTGTTCTTATGTAGAGTCTGATTCATCATCCTTTAAATAAAACTCTATTTTGTCTCGTTCTTCCTTAATTGGTAGGACTTCCTGTTTATCAACATCCTTCATTTCTCTAAATACCACATATTGGCTATACACTACCTTCTTATTTTCTGGGTTCCAAAGCTTATAACCTTTGAGACCATCTTTACACCCAATAAAGATACACTTTTCAACGTTCTTATCTAGCTTACTCCTATTTTCCTTTGGAACATGAACATATGCTTCACAACCAAATACCAGCTTGAGATGTGTGAGAGAAGGTTTCTTACCAGTCCATACCTCTTGTGGAGTCTTGTCACGTAGCATTGATGAGGGTGACATTTTGACCAAGTAACATGCAATACCCACTGCCTCTACCCAAAATTCGATCCCTAACCTGGCACCACTGAGCATGCACCTTGATTTTTCCATTAGTGTCATGTTCATCCTTTCTACAACTCCATTATGTTGAGGTGTATATGGATTATTCTTATACCTTGATATACCACAATTCTTACAGAATTATTCAAATTCATTCCCACAGAAATATCCACCACTATATGTCCTCAACACCTTAATTTTTTTCTCTGTTTGATTCTCAACAAGAGCCTTAAACTCTTTAAACCTATCAAATAATTCATATTTCTTCCCGATGAAATATATCCAAGTATTCCTTGAGAAGTAATCTATAAATCAGACATTGTACACATATTTTCCCAATGATGGGACCAACACAGGTCCAAAAACATCATTGTGAACTAGCTGTAAAATTCCTTCTGCCCTCGTTGCACCAAAGGGGAATTTTACCTTATTCTTCTTCCCATATACACAATGTTCACAGAAATCAAAATCCAGAGAGAAGTTGGACATACCTTTACCATGCAGTAGTCGAATACCCTTCTCTCTGATATGCCCCAGTCTTTTATGCCACAGCATAAAATTTTCTCCAAAGACTGTAGGAGTTCTTTCTTCTTCAACTCCAATATCAAGAACAATGGAACTATTACACCCATCACTAATAGTGCTTCCTTGCACCTTATAAAAAGTTCCAAACTAAACTCCCTTCAACAACACCATTGCTCATCGAACCATCTTGCAGGTTTCCCTTTCAAATATTTTTTCTATCCCTGCATCGTCCATTTTTCTTACATAAATCAAATTTCTGGCCAATCCTGGGATGTGTAGAACACTAGGTAGTGTTCTAATCCTTTCATATGTGAGCCTCAACTTGAATTTTCCTCGACCTATGATTTTGGTTGTCGATTCATAACCTAGGAAAACATTACCTCCATCATACCTTTCATATTTATAGAACCACTCTCTGTGGGGATTCATATGAAAGGATGCACTTGAGTCAACCAACCATGCCTCATGATCTGCATGTGTTCTTGAAGAAGCCAAGTACACTTCCCCTCCTTCTATTATATAAATATTTTCCTCGCCCTATGCAAACTTGCACAAAAGGCCTTTTTCCATTTCCCTATGCAGACTTGAAGTCCCTTTTTGCAAATCCTAGAGCTAAAAACATTATTTTCCACATATATGTGCCCTACCTATTGTACAACATGCGTATATGCAGGTTGCACCACTACAACCCACGTACATCGGGTTTTCTGCCCAAAATTAAAAAAATGGTGTCGGGTTTCAATGTCACGTCGTGAGATCCATGATCCTTGAACTTCCATATACTGGAAACATTATGATTCGAACCTTTAGTTCCACTTGAAGGTAAAAAATGGGTCAAATCCTAGCTATGGAAAAGAGGAGAAGAATTCAACTTTGAGAGAAAAGTTACTCTGGAGAAAGTTTTGACTTCATATTGTGTATGCATCCCTTTGTCCTTTTAATTCTGAACACATTGTTCAATGCCCAAGCTCTTCCCTACATGATTGAGAACCTCATTGTCTATTCATATATGATCTTCCTTTGGTGGAGGATTGAAGTGGTGGAGGCCCAGCTGGAAGGGACTTGGTTTCTCGGTTCCTAACCGTGATGGCACAGAAGTTTGTAATTCATTCACTTCTACTGATTACATTTTAATAGAAATACTATTTTCTCATCCAATTAATATCTTGCAAATATTTGAATTTTTATTCCATGGGCATATTGGTTATGAATATTGATGGATTATGCTATTGAATGTGTTAACATTATATATTATCACCATATGCTTGTGTTTCTTGGTTTTTAAGGACAAGTTGAAGGTGTATTGGTTTGAGTCAAGTGCTCAATGATGGAATTCATCGAATGTCTAGATGAGGTAGGCATTTTATCTTATCTTGCTAGCATATTTGTTTATATAACATACCCGAGATTAGATTTGTTTTCTGTAGTCATTTTCGTCTGTTGTGGTTTACCCCTATCCATAGAGATATTTTCCTTGTAACACCTTCTTCCTTGGAGGTTTTTTCTTCTGTAGAAGGAGATTTTTCAGATCCCTTCTTTTTCTCAACTTTGGATCTACACTACCTCTTGTAGTTCCCTTATTTTCCACATCTCCAACACGCCTTTACAAACTTTCCAGGAGATTTAGATATACCCTTAGACTTAGATATTCCACTTGAGAACTTAGATCTATTTCTTTCCTGGGAGCATCCTCTTGCAAATAATACGTATGTTCTCTATCCTTCCATATTCTTCTGTCTCATCTCCTCTGGCAACAAGGATGAGACCACTTCATCAAACTTCAAGGCAGTTGTATTATTACCTATGGCCACAACCAGACTATCCCATGAGTCTAGTAAAGAACACAGTAAACTTATACACTTATCTGCATCTAAAATTTTAATCTCAACATATACTAACTGACTTACCACAGTATTGAAGGCACTCAAATGCTCTGCCACCGAGTCTACATCTCTTATCCTCAGGTTATACAACTTATTTCTGAGGAATAGTTTATTTACTATGGACTTAGACTGATACAACTTCCCCAACTTATCCCATAAATCCTTGGTCGTAGCTTCCTCTGACACATTCAGTAATATTGAATCTAAGAGATAGCCAGATTGTGCTCTTCGCCTTCCAATCCAACTTTTTCCAGTCATTTGTTGAAATTCATGTAGGTGCAGTACCTGGATCTACCATGATCCACTTATCGTTGTCCACCAATAGATCTTCCATATTGAGCTTACACAACTCAAAACTTTTCCCATTAAACTTCTCGATCTCCATTTTCGGATTGCTTCCCATTTATTTTCACCTGAAAAATCAATACCATAGATCTCCCACTGTAACAAGGCTTATCACAACCCCCAGCCAAACCCTTGACCACAAAGGCATCCCCCTTAAGCCAACAAAGCTATGATACCAAATGTAGATTTTAACATTGTACAATATTTACTACAAACATATTTTTAGTAAAAGAACAGAAAAGATACAATGGCAAATACAAACATTACATAGAGATTTCCCCCCTAGAAACCCAAAACCGGGAAAACCAACATATTCTATATTCATTCATTGTGATAAATTGTTTGCAATACAATATACATATAGGAGCCAACAACATCCAAAACCCTAACCCATTGACTTGGATTAGTCAACAAACCTAATTCCTTAACCAAAAATAGAAAACCATCGACAAAAACCATGTGCTGAAAAAACGCCCACCAATGGACACAAAAATAGAGGCAACATGAAAAACGAGGAAAATATGCGACACGTTTCCTGAGGAAAAAAAAATCTCGTGGGCATTGCCCCCAAACCCTCACCTACTCGTGCAAAGATTATGACACATACCCAAAAGTGTCAAGGAATCCTATTTGTCTAGTCAATCCCCAAGTCAAGGGTGTTTCCCAAGGGAAACCCATCTAAGCCATGTATGAGTATGAGGTGGAGTGGGGTAAAAATTATGGGCATGAGGGTCATGAAATACAAGGGTTCATATTGTCTGATTTATGGGTGACTTTGTAGAGGGTGTGTTGCAACTTTTTTTCAATGGAACCTTTTTCCAAGCCCATTTATTGCCATTAATTAATTAAAGTCCAAAACAATTGGGTACTATAAGACATGGAAAGAAAAGAGTATCACAACATCAATTGAAGCTAGAGGTACACAACTTTCCATATGCATGGAAAGAAAGGGACACTGCATACGTGTACATACCTCAACAGGAAAAACATCTATATAATGTGAGTTTGTTTTTGCGGGTCTTTCAATTATTTTAGGAGAAATGTTTCATCATTCTCAAGACCTCTTGGGAGAGCATCTAGAAGGTTATGATTTGGATTTTATATTTTTTCAGCTACATTTCCCTCTAGGCCTTCAACCCCTTCTTCACATGAAATGAGGTACAATCCCTTCTTGGGTAAGTACACCTGAAATTGCCAAAAGATGAGGAGATGAAAGGGAAGAAGTACAAAAAGTCATAAGTATGGTTTGGAATGGATGATGATTCTTAAAGGAACCCTCCAGTAGCACCCTATTATCGAGGGTGACCAACTTACTAGGATAGACTAACACCCACCAAGTTTAAATAAGGAAAAGAGTATAATTTCCAAGCAACATTCTGTAATCAAGAAAGAACTCTTTGAAACATATTCAAATACTTCAATTATTAGGGTGAAACTTACCATGATATCGAGCTTATTAACTCATGGAGAAATACCTGTTGTCCTCTGTGGATAGGTCGGTGTGATGGATGTTTCTCTACTGCCAGTGATGATGGTGGTGCATCAATTAATAAGAGGGACCCTGCAGGGCTATGCTAGTCAATATGGCTCTCGACACTCCATGTCTGCTACCTATGGGCCTCGAGACATGATCTCCATAGTTACCCCTAGTGTGAGGGGGTAACGGGATCCATGGCAAGGGTCCTAATGATGTCAACAACTGCATGTCATGCCTCCATTGGTCCATGTGTCATGACACATGGAGGGTATGTGACATCAAATTTGGAATCTAGACATCCATACTTTTCATTAATGTTGTGCCAAGGTTTTCTCGGAGCTCAGATTCTTGGATGGGTCAAGGTTCCAAAACTTGGTTTCATTGGGGGACTCCCTGGTGCCTTTGGGCCCACAAGTCATGCCAAAATAGTCTATGTGGATTTATGTGAGTGGTCCATGTGTCATGAAGGATTCCATGCCACATGTCCCAGGTGATGTAATATATGGAATCGAGAAGTCCATATTTTCAAATAATGAAGCATAGGAATTTCTCCATATCCCAAACTTTAAGATATGTCATGGTTCCATTCAGGGTTTCGTTGAAGGCTAGGTTTGCATAGTGGCGTCAATGTTCGACAACACAGGTATTCCAACATAGGACGAACACCTTCAGTAACCACTCACATAACCAGATCAAAGATCAACACACCGATGTTTTCACGTGGTATAACCCCTACGGGGAAACATCCACGACCCTAGCCAACGCGGCCACTTGGAGCAATTTATTAATGCAAAGAAAAAGATTACAGAGAGATTTTACAAGAGAGTTTCTCACAATCGATCATCGACAAATGACCCTCCATGCTCTTTAAATAGAGATCATGGACC
>SNQJ01S0000274.1:174043-212179 GCA_010110895.2 Picea sitchensis | reverse complement strand
GGGATCACTTTTACAATGAGGTTACCTTATAACAGAAAAGTTGCATGCAAAATAACTGTAAAATAAAATATAAAGCTACTTATAGTGATTCACTTTTATACTTGAAGTGAAATGCACTTTACAATTTATAGCATGAACTTTTTTTAAAAAAGACAACAAAAGAGAGACTTGAACTCAAGACCTCTTACTTAATAAGGCAAGTTTTAACCAAATGGTCTAGCAAAACATATTGTAATGTTCAGAAGAAGGATTGGGGGTGTTTTTGTTGTTGTTGTGGAAGACGGCCTTGGAGAGCATGCTCCAAAAAAACTCTTTTCACACAAGAAAAAAATTTTGCTTCTCGATGACAACAAGGGTTAGATCTCGGTTAGCTTACCCGGAAGATGCACATTTTCCTATCTATTTCTGATTTTCCAAGATCGCACAAGGTGCGGGGAAAAGAGAATACGCAGATCTAAAAGAGTAGCAGCCCAGAAATAAAAAAATACAAACCGAAATAAAATCAAAACTTGGCAAAAAAATTTAAAAAAATGTGTATCCAGACTTTATACCTCTGGATCTGACTGCAATGGTCATATCTTGGGCAAACGGAAACCTTTTTGAGTGAAACGAAAAGTGTTCCTAAATAAAACGAGTGCTCTGGACACAATGGAATAGTCCTCTCAGCCCAGAAATGTATGGAAATGCCAGAAAATGGAGATGAGACAACTCGGCTTCACGATCTCGATCTACAACAGGAGCGGGTCTTCAAACAGGCTCTGATACCATGTTCGACAACACAGGTACTCCAAAAGAGGATGAAAACCTTCAATAACCACTCACATAACCAGATCAAAGATCAACACACCGATGTTTTCACGTGGTAAAACCCCTATGGGGAAACATCCACGGCCCCAGCCAACGCGACCACTTGGAGCAGTTTATTAATGCAAAAAAAAAGATTACAGAGAGATTTTACAAGAGATTTTCTCATAATCGATCATCGGCAAATGACCCTCCATGCTCTTTAAATAGAGATCATGGACCAATTGGGTGTTAAGCCACAGATCAATGGCCGTTAAGATCGAGGAGAGTATGAACCATCGGATCACTCTATGTCGGGAACATATCGTGACCATCGGATTTTCTAACTACAAATGCATACTAATGCATACTAAAGAAACACACTTTTACCTAGCGACATATTATACCAAGTAGATCTTAACTAACTCCTAAGTGTCTAAATATCCTAACAGGTAGTATGGCCATGGATGAGTATGAAAGGATATTTTTAGAATTGTTGAAGTATGTTGACTTCATAGGGGATGGACATGTCAATATTCCAAGGTTTTTGAGTGGGATCCCATCAATATTTAGTGACAAGATCCCAAGACATTGGATGAAGAAATAAGGAGATCCAAGTGCCTCTATGATCAGCATAGAGGAATACCAACTTTCCAAAAGGCTTGGGAAGACAATAAGAAAGGTAATATGGAGCAGAGGAAGAAGGGGAACAAACCACCATTCTTCATAAATAATTATCAGAGGCATCCAACTCAAAATGAGACCAAAATGTTAGAAACTCTGGGAAAAAACCAAGGTAGAAGTCTATGAAATGTTGGGGTTGTGAGAGAGATCACATGTACATAGATTTCCCTCATAGAGGTGAAAACGTGAGGATGGATCACAATGTACAACAAGATGATATAGTTGAGGACATGGGTAGAAGCATGCCAAGGATATATGTATCTCTAGACAACAAGAAAGTTAAATTTCAATCTCATGTGATTGAAGTGGAAGGTAAGATCAATGATCAACCTATTGTTATTTTAAATGATTCAGAAGCTAGTCATAGTTATATAGACCCTAAGTTGGTGGAAAATTTTCATTTTCCAAGAAGCAAACTTGGAAATCTTGGTTAGTTTAGTTAGTTATAGGAGCTAAAATAAGAATTAATGAGGTGGTTAAGGAATTTCCAATGAACATGAATGGGCTGAGCATAAATGTAGTTTTGAATGTCATACCATTGGGTTCATATGATTTCTTAACTGGTATGGATTGGTTGGACAAGCATCATGTTGTCCTATATTGTTATAACAAGGAATTTACTTGCTTGGATGAATAAGGTAACTTGAGGACAACTCAGGTTATTCCAAGAGCAATAACTATCAGAGAAGTTTCATTATTGTAACTTAATAAAAGCTTCATGAAAGGTTTCCAAATATATTTAGTTCATTTGGAATAGGCATATAAGAGTAAAGTGCCAAGCATTGAAGAATATGCAATCCTAAAATAATTTGAGGATATATTTAAAGAGATATTAGGGTTTCCATCGAAGAGAGATATTGATTTCTCTATTAATTTGATGCCTTGAGCAACCCCTATATATAAGAATCCTTATAGGATGATTATATTAGAGTTGAAGGAATTGCAAATTAAACTTGAATATATTTTGAAGATGGGGTATATACACCCAAGTGTGTCTCCTTGGGGTGCCCCAATATCACTTTCTAACAAGAAAGATGGTATGTTGAGGTTATGCATTGACTTTAGGAAGTTGAATAAGGTGACTGTGAAGAACAATTATCCTTTTCCAAGGATAAATGATATTTTTGTTCAGCTAAAAGATGAAAATATATTCTCCAAGATTGACCTCAAGTCGAGCTATCATTAAGTGAGAATCAAAGGATAAGATATTAGCAAGACTACTTTCAGGACAAGGTATGGCCATTATGAGTTTACAATGGTTCCATTTGGGCTGTCAAATGCACCAGCTGCTCTTATGTGTTTGATGAATGGTATTTTTAGAGATAAATCAAATCAACATTATATGGAAACAAAGGAAAAATTACAAAAAATGTAATTTTTAGCAAAAGATTCAAGATTATGAATTAAGGGGGGATGGAATCCTCATGTACATGGGAAGATTTTATGTGCTTCATTCTTAGGAGTTGAAAAATATGGGACTAAAATAAATTCATAATGTGCCTTATGCTAGGCACCCAAGGTACCAAAAAACAATTGCAGCTACCAACAACCAATATTTTTGTCCAAGTATGAAGAAAGAGGTGGTTGAGTATATTGCTATATGTTTAGAAATTCATAAGGTCAAGGATGAACATAGACATCCAATTGGTTTTTTAGAGGTATTTCCCATTCCTGAGAGGGAATGGAAAGTGGTGACAATTGATTTCATCACTAAGCTTCCTAGAACAATGAAGAAACATGAATCCATCATGGTGGTGGTGGATAATCTCACTAAAGATGCTCATTTTATGCCAGTGAAGCTAACTCAAAAGGAATATAACATTGTAGATATTTGTATGAGAGATATTTTTAGGCTTCATGGTGTGCCTAAGCAAATTGTTTTTTACAGAGATCACAAGTTTACATCAAACTTTTGGAATGTATTATTCAAAGGATTTGGGACAAATCTAATCTTTAGCACAACATATCATCTAGAGTCAGATGGGAAAAAAAAGAGGGTCAATTAAGTGATTGAAGATATTTTAAGGATGTATGTGATGGATAAACCATTAAAATAGGAAGATTACATACACTAGTTGAGTTTTCTTATAATAATGGGTATCAAGAATATTTAAAGATGAACCCACTTGAATCATTATATGGTAGA
Source organism: Picea sitchensis (assembly GCA_010110895.2). Classification (NCBI taxonomy): domain Eukaryota; kingdom Viridiplantae; phylum Streptophyta; class Pinopsida; order Pinales; family Pinaceae; genus Picea; species Picea sitchensis. Next base: position 208,566 of record SNQJ01S0000274.1, on the reverse strand, counting down.
AAGTGTAACATGCCAGTGAGCTGAGACAAACCAGTAAACAGAGTAGTGGTTGGGCCAAAATTGCTTAGGCAAATGGAAGAGAAAATGGTGAATATAAAGCATAATTTGAGGGCTTCTAAAGACAGGAATAAAATCTATGCATATAAGGGCATAACTCACAAAGAGTTTAAAGTAGTTGACCATGTGTTCTAAAAAGTGAAGGCCAAGAGAAGTTCCCTAAAGCTGGGAAACTGTTCAAAGCTTGCAGCAAGATATTGTGGACCTTTTGAAATCCTAGAGAGGATTGGTCATGTTGCATACATGCTTGCACTAATTGCATCCAAGTGCATTCATAATGTACTCCATGTTTCTTTGTTTAAAAAGTATATACCTAATGCAAATCATGTAATGGATTGGAATGTGATTTAGGTGGAGAAAGAAGGAGACTTTTGAGTTCATTCAGTGTGCATATTGGATTGGAAAGTCAAGTTTCTCTGAAATCAAGAAATATAGTTGTTAAAGGTTCAGTGGACCTATTACGGTCCTGAAGATGTAACCTGGGAGCATCAAGCTGACATGCAGAAGTGGTACTCACATCTTTTTGAATATTTTTTAAATTTTTGATTGCACATGTGTATATAATGCACTAAGGACAATGCATAAATAATGGGGAGGGGAATGTAATACCCCTAGGATGAAATCCAATTGTACATGTGCATATAGGATGGTGAGCCAAGATATTTTGAGGCTAGAGTGCCTATGTGATTCTTAGGTTAGAGATCTTAGGTGCTAAAAGACCATCAATCCTATCATTGTAATATGTAATCACACTCAAACTATTAATAAATTGCATCATTGTTGTATGGTTACTAGAATAAGCTATCATCATAGTCTTCTCCCTCCATATGGGAGAAACTTTAGTTTTGGATCTCACAATGCTTCCATTCATAAGTCTTTCATACACTGTTCTTCACCACAACTTCCATTTCTTCTGCTTTATTGCTTCTAGTGGGTTCAAACCAAGTTGGTAGTCTTTTGATTCTAGATATAGTGATTGGTTGTTCTGGATCTTCTTTCTCTCTTGGAATCTTCATATTATTCCTCACGTTTCTCTTTAGCTCTTGGGTCCATGTAGTTTTCTATAGATTCCATGCCCTGAAGATTCCAACTTCTTCCTTTCATCATAGGATCATGGATGTGGATGGACAACTAGGGATAATTTAAGGCTTCTTTTTGTCACACACCATCACACACCTACAATGGCATGATAAATTTTGTTCCTTTTCTCAAAGGGCAGAACCCCCGAGTTCCTACAAGATCCTAGCGCAGGCTAGCTCCTCCCTTATTCTCCACCATGTGATCACTACACGCAACCATAGGCTTAGTTTAAACGGTGCGTCGCATTCTGTGACGTCAGGACCTCTAATGCAAGGTGTCCCAACCTCTCCATCTCCTTCATCCCCGAAATAGATTAAGGGGCCTAGCACGCACTAGCCCTCCCAACTATGATCACAACGTGACCTTCCTCCACACGATCGTGACACTATGACCACGGCGTACAACCATAAGTTATTTCACGTTTCGTGATTTCGAGACTTCGCATCCCTCAACTTCTCCTTTCTTCGAACTCTCAGGTCCCGAAATTCCGATCCTTGAGTTAGACCCTTAGCCAACTGCTAGTGCCTACCTCCTCCTTCTACCACATGACCCTATCTTGTGACCTAGGGCCAATCCAGAAAGCGCGTCGGGGTTTCATATGTCGGGATTTCATGACTTGCAAAACCAAGGGGTCTTGCCCTTTGGTCTCCCATACACTGAAACTCATTCACGCTAAATCGATGAAACAGATCACTCCTGGATCAATGACCATGATCACGTCACGATTTCGTGAATCGTGAGTTTGTGCGGTCCTACCCTTTGACCACTCCAAGTCGCGAGTCAGCGAAATGCTACACGACTACCACGTGTCCTCTGTTGGTGGACGGTTCTGATTACTTCAGGACTTTTAGGACTTTTTTGAGTCCACTCTCCTACCTATGCAATGGTTAAGATCAATGGTCAATGGAGCTTCGATAGATCCTTGGATCTATGATCCTGGATCCTATCGCTACTTGCGAAAATTGAAGGAGTCGAGGCGTTAACACCTGCGCTCCTTTTCTATATCTATTGGTAAGGACATACCTTGGATCCCTCTGAAAGGATCTCTTCTATTCGTCTATTCAAACGAAAGGGTGCTCCTTTTCGGTGATTGAACTCGTTATTCTTCACAAACTTGAGTAATGAAATTCAGCTTCTTCAAGGCCTCAAGCTTTTGTGGCTCCGAAACATTCAAAAACTAACTCCTTCTTGCACAGGGTTCCCAGACCCAGGTCATTTGAACCTTTAGAATATTCTTGGGAAAATTATCCCTACTCTTAGTCGGGTTTCTGGAAAAGGGCATGGACGTGTTTCGAAGTCCTTAGGCTACTAACCTGAGTGAAAAGCCTTTATAAATCACTGAGTTAGGAGCTATGACACCGAGCAAGGTAAACTCGTGGGTTTACCATAGTAGTAGCCATACCAAGGAACTTGTTCTGACTCTGAGATATGATGCAATTCCCTGGGGAAGGTGTTTTCGAGGGATTAAATTAGAACACCATGATAATCAAGAAAACAAGATGATTCTCAATGGAACAAACTCATGCCCCAGACTTAATGATTTGTACAAAAACCAACTATGGCATATAATTATACACATGGATCCATTATTTCCAATCTAAAACACCAGGCAATCATTCCACACATAAACCATTATGGGAATATAAACATGAGCATGTATCCATGATATTCAATTCAAAATACAAGGCATAAAACACTTATCAGATCCACCAGGCATGATGTGACTGCTGAGAGAGGTGTTCGTTTCCACCCAACCATAGGCTCAATGACTCCAAATGGATTTACCACTAGCCACCCCAAGCTAGACCACGATGCTCTGAGATTCAATCTCTTACTTCTAGTTCAACGAAAGTCAAGGATGAATGTTACTCTCCTTCTCCTGTGTTCAGAAATCCCTCTGATTCCAGAGATTCTTTCCAGTTCTCCTTTGCGATATTCGCTTCTACGCTCTCTCCACCCACCCCCACGCTTCCTTTCTTGCATCCCCCTGCAAGATTGCGTGTGGTATGAATTTCCTAGTTCGTGGTCAGGTCTGAGAGATTTACGGATGGGCGGTTCACCCCATTCCCTCATTAACTCTTGAGGATCCTCCCCACCTACCACCCTGATGGGGAATTCATTCCAGGGTCAGAGAGTTGCTTTGGTATTTAAGCAAGTAAAACCAGTATGGTACTGGTTCGGTGGAAGTTAACGCAACCATTCCAGGTCCCCTCCACCACCTTTCATTAGCCATCATGGTCTATTTTTAGCACATCCCCCTCCCAGCATTCATACAACACATATTCATAACATAATTTACATTCATCGACCTTTTATATAGAGGTCCATCAAATCAAACATTCGCATCTTTGAGTTTTCCATAGTTCTTGGTCAATATAGTTATTTTTACAGACTGGGGGAAACAGGGTGTTACAATTCCCTCCCCCTTAAAGGAACATCGTCCTCGATGTTCTATCTATCAAGATGATGTGTATGTATAGAAGTAAACAAAATCGGATATGCTTGTTTCATGGCATCTTCCATTTCCCATGTAGCCTCATCGGGACCAAAATGTTTCCACTGCACCTTGACCTGTGCAATGGTTCGGTTCCTGAGTGGGGTTTCCTTTTTGTCCAGAATGCATAGAGGTTCTGGCAGGAATTCTCCCTCCGGTTCCACCTGTATCACATACCAGTCAATTATATGATTAGAATCATGTACATATTTCTTCAACAATGAAACATGGAAAACATTATGTTCTTTTACTGTGGGAGGAAGTGCTAGCCTATAGGATACAGGTCCCACTCTATCTAGAACCTCAAAGGGTCCACAATACTGAGGTGCCAACTTGGCACAAGCTCCCATCCTCAGGGAACTCTTCCTGGGCCTAACTCTGAGATATATGTGGTCTCCCATCTTGAATTCTCTTGGAGCTCTCTTTTGGTCGATGTAACTTTTCTATCTGTTCTGAGCGACCTTTAGATTTTGTTTTATCTGAGTCACTTATTGTTCCATTTATTTCAACATGTCTGGTCCAATAGTAATTCTATGTACGGGATTACTCCAACTGACTGGAGTGTTTCATGGCCTACCATAGAGGACTTCGAAAGGACTCATCTTTAGGGATTCTTGGTAACCGTTGTTGTAGGAAAATTCTACTAGTGGCAAGTAATATTCCCACTTTTTAGGTTGATGCATTACATGCATCCTTAACATGTCGTATAATATTTGGTTTACTCTTTTTGTCTGTCCATTAGTTTGAGGATGATAGGCTGTGCTAAACAATAATTTGGTCTCCAAACTAGCCATCAAGGATTTCCAAAAGTTTGAAGTAAATTTCGTGTCTCTGTCAAACACGATTTCCATGGGCATGCCATGTAGTCTGAATATCTCTTTCATGAATATGTTGGCAATATCTATTGCCTTGCAAGTCAATTTGACAGGAATAAAGTGAGTGGACTTGCTTAATTTGTCTACCACTACCATGATGGCATCATTCTGTTTGGTCGATGTTGGTAATCCAGTGATGAAATCCATGGAGATGGTCTCCCATTTCCATTCTGGGATTGGTAGAGGTTGTAATAATCCTGCTGGGTGTCGGTATTCTACTTTAACCTATTGGCACTCTATACATTTGGCTAAATACTCAGCTATGTCTTTCTTCAATCTAGGACAATAGAATTGTTTCCTGGTGGACGTGATCATCTTCTAGTATCCTAGGTGACCAGTATACGGTTTTTTATGTAGTTCATCCATTATGAACCTCTTCAAGTTGTCACAATTTGGAATATACAATCTTTTTTTGTAAGTTAGTAGACCTCCATCTAACATCTGGTAGCCTTTGTATTTTATCCCTGTGGGTTCTTGCTCCAAGTAGGAGGTCACGGTCTGGAAGAATGCGTCTATTTCTTGTGCATTCTTGACTCTTTCCCTGATATTGGTCTCACAGGTGCTCACCACTGCTAGATGAATTATTTTCATACTTTTGCTAAGGGCATCGACCACCTTATTTTCCTTTCCTTTGATATGCTTGATTTCAAAATCAAAATCGCTAAGGAGGGCCATCCACCTAGCCTGTCTAGCATTGAGTTTTGGTTGGTCAAATAGATGTTGCAATCCATAGTGGTCTCTCATAAGTACAAATTTCCTACCCAAGAGGTAATGCCTCCACATTTTTAAGGCATGCACTATGGCGTCCAGCTCTAGATCATGGGTCATATAGTTGAATTCGTGCTCATTCAATTTTTGGGATTCATAGAAGACTACACTTCCTTCTTGCATAAGGACTCCTCTGAGCCCTTCCTTGCAGCATCTTTGCACACTAGGAAGTCAGTTTTGGGATCGGTGATCTTCAACACGGGTGCGTGGGTCAAAAGGTATTTCAGGGATTGAAATCTTTCTTCACATTCTGGTGTCCACATAAATTTAGCTCCCTTCTTTTGGAGGGTAGTGATCGAAAAACCAATCTTGGAGAATACTTTTATAAATATCCTATAATATCCTGCTAAGCCCATAAAGGATATGATATCTAAAACGTCCTTTGGGGTAGTCCATTCCATGATAGACCTGATCTTGTTAGGGTCTAATGTTACCCCTTCTTCAGATATGACATGGCCCAAGTAATGTATTTTCTACTGGAAAAAGTCGCACTTGCTAAATTTGGCATAGAGCTAATTTTCTCTTAGCACTTGAAGCACAAGTCTAAGATGTTCCTCATGTTCCTTTCTATTCTTGGAGTAGATTAATATATTGTTAATGAAAACCGGGGAGGAATTTTTATGAATTATTTATTAAACATTAAATAAAATGGGATTTGGGAAAGTAAGGGACTTTGAAACTCTATATAATGGAGGGAGGAAAATGATGAGGGGGATTCTTCTGTTTGCGTAATGTTATGCTGCAGAAATATCTACTTGACTAACTTAGCTTGTGGGAGTTGGGATACCCATCTCGGTGAGGACTAATAGCTCGGCCTTGAGAGGCGAGTTGGGAGCTAGCTAAATTTCTGGATAGTGTGTGTGGCCCCTTTGCTTCTCGGGGGCCTACAGAGGAAGAAGAGTACCCCTAGCGTTGGTTGGGAGGTACCGGTGAAGTCTCATCGGTCGACAAGCAGGAGTTGCACGAAGCACGTGGGACATCAACTCAGAGTGAGCGATTGGGCAATGGTACGCTTCCGTTATTTTTGCATGGTAGATTGTTAGTATGATTTATGCTTTCAGTTCTATATGCTTAATCAAGTAAAGAATATGATAGTCTTAGAATTCTAGATGATGAATGAAATTTTCACATAGCCTTAGCTTGATGTTGATTGATTTCCCTTGGCCTTGATCCCTACATGTCTTGACCGTCCTCAGGTTTATTGATTGCGATGATTGCGGTTTATTTTTTCCTTCATCCCTAGCTCATCAGTCTGTGCCTGATCAATTGTCCAGGAGCCTGATCTACAGTCGTCGCTTCGACGTTAATAGAAAAATGGATCTCAACGCCCTTATTTTCTATGCATGGATGATGAGTGAAGGATGTTCCTGTCGGTCGTCCACCTCTGTTGTTCGTCCTTGGCTGATTGATGGTCACTGTGCCTTCTCTGTGATTTTAATGACACTGTTCTTATCAATTTGGGATTGTGTTTTATTTTATTTTATTTCCACTTGAATGACAACATTCGATTTGGATCTGCTTGAGTTTTTTTTATGTGTTGCATGTACCAGGCATTCTTCAGTCTACGATGGTCACCCTTGATGGCGAATTCACACTGCATTTTTTTTTTACACATGGTTGTGACCTTCCCCTCTATTGTTATTAATTCAAACACGATTTTCACTCTGCCCTAGGCCACACTCGACAACGTTTTTATTCCTTCTCTGTGATTTCTTTTTTATATTGTTGGTGAGACCATTCCCGAATATTTTTGCAGTCTTAATAAAAGTTCCTGTGTCCAGGAGATTTTGTTGCAGTCTTCATAAAAGTAGGCCTATTTTGATTTCATTTTCTTCATTCTGATTTTTATGTTGTTGAAAAGCTGCATACTGGGGCGTTGCCTTTTCTGTTGATTCCTTGTTCGTGGTAAGGGTCAGTTTCCAGGCCATGCTTTAAAAAAAAAAAAAAAAAAACTTTAAACTCACAATGAGCTAGAGAAGATAGATCATAATTTGATCATGAGTTCAGAGTGTCTTCATGCATTTAAATATGGCATTCACTGTCAAATTTGATAGTGATTTCGATTGTGTTTATTAATTCTATAAGTCATTGTGTTAAACAACGAGGACTCCAAGATTATGTACCGATTATGGGTTCTTTAGACTATGTGTTCGTAAGAATCAACCACGAATCCACGATGTTATCTTGTATAGGTATATGTCATCAAAGTCAAAGAAGTGTCCTCAATTGAGGGTACACGACAACCAGAGGTTCTGCCAAAGGATCTCTGCCAGAGGCCCAAAAGTTTAAATAAATAGAATTGGTTCTAGCAAAGGATCTTTGTCAAGGCCCATAAGTTTAAATAAATAGAAATTTAATGATAGCTTATTGCTCTGTGTTTATTTTTATTTTGAATGCACTTTTTCTGGTCATCCTACTCTGTGTTTTTCTTTATATTTGGAAGGCGTTTTTCCAGCAGCCTTCAGTCATATTTAAGGGAAAAGTTAATGCCCTGCGTCTTCCTTACTCCCTCACAAGCTACCTCCATCTTTGTTGATGAACCCCAATGCCGACAACTTCTCTATTTTCCTTCTGGCAGCAATGTTCTCTATGTTTTTACCTCTGCTCATTAATATTTGAAGACGAATTGAGATTGTGTTGTCACTATATTGACAACCTTTACATTGTTTTTAGACCACCAATTTAAATTGCTCTATTGTTTTTATATATGGGGTGTCTACAAAAATTCATAGATTTATTTGATAACATTTAATGTTTAGATCTCTATAGATATTAGGGGGCGAATGTATGGTAAGGATGTCTATACTTTGTTGACTGGTAGTGTTGATTATATATATATATACCAACATTCGATTATGTTTCTTATTTAAAAGACAACAAAAATAATGGTGATGTTAACCCTAGAAAATTTAAATATTATTGACCACGAATTCATGGTAATACTGACTGCAAAATGAACCTTATGGACCCTGATTTTAGTTGTAAGTTTGTGGTTGCGCTTGATTACATACTGATGGAGAAAATCTCCATCTCTGGCACACGAATTTAATGGCATAGAATGCCCACATCCTGGTCACGAAATTAACAACATAACCACCCATTTCTTGCTTTCGATTTTCTGAGCGTCTCACTTCACCACTGCTATGTGATTGCTAGTGTATAGTCCTTCCCCAGCCAATTCTTGTAGCCCTTATCTTTAGCAATATCCACAGCTAATTATCAATTCATATCCAGTGATATGGATTGCTTACCCTCATTTGGCTTCACACGACATTATCTACATATAATAGACAACGCTATATATATAAAGCCTGCTAGTTGTTTGTTGTCAGTAAATGTTATAAACAAATCATAGACCATGATGTATGATGACAACGATTGTATATGTGCATGACATTGTTATATGATGACAAAAAATCATTATGTTTGTTCCGGTTAAGTTGAATATTATTACATTGGTTCAGTTTAGAGGATAGCGATAGATGGTGGATTTATCACATTATATTATAGACAGGATGGTATAAGTAGCGATTGATTTTTGGGGTTTCAGTCAAAGGAGCAATTAGATTCCCTAGATACCGAGTTATTTTGTTTAGGGGACAACGTTATTTGGTTTCAATTTAAGAAGACTTGCATTTATTATTTAAAAGGCATGGTTCATACTAGTACCAGTTTAAAGTTAGCGAATTATTCTGTAGGAAAGTACTTATCTCATATTGTAATCGGAAATAGTGATCTTGAGCTAACAGTTGGGTAATAAATATTTTTTTAAACGTCTTATATGAATGATAGTCTTCAGCTTCCCTTGCGTCTGGCTGACATGGCATTTAAGTGCTTGGGTTAGTCATTGTGAGTTGACAGTCAAATGCGATCTCCTAGCGTGTTGAAATTTTGTTGCGTTGTTCAACTGTGGTCGTTGTTTTCTTATTGCAAATTTTTTTTTCGCTTTTTGTTGCATCACAGGTAGTCGTAATGATGAGGACGTTACATATGGTATCAGAGTGGGTTCAACCCTACTACTGTGGATCGCCAGGATTTCCACTGCAGTAAACCTGTGAGTATTAACCCTTGCATTAATTAAAACCTTAATGTGTCCATGTGGTGATCGCATTTAGAGGACACCTCAGAGGTTCACACTGTGGTGCCATGGAAGGGGGTGTGATGCCTCCAGACATTCCCTCACCCTCGGAGTTGAACCTCTAAGGGGGAAGAACAAGTCATTGGGATGGATTCACTTGTACTAAGGGATGAAGATGGTCTGACAAGGCCCTTCGACGTAATGTCAAGGGCCTTGATTCACCATTGGTACTGAGATGAGGATGAGGCACCTATACCCCTGAGGGTCCACAACGCACCCTAGATAGTACCGTTAGCATCCATTGAGAACTCAAGAGAGTTGAGTTATCGAGTCCACGAGTGTCACAGACGACTATGTCGTCGAGGCACGGTTGTAGAGAAAGGCGGTGTGCTTCACGCTTCGCGATTATGACCCCCAACATGAAGGTCTGCATGGTGGTATTTCGATTGAAGAGGAGCACTCTTCTATGGTAGAAGACGCTCCTGCCAGTTTGAACATGGTTGTCAACGACGTGTCATGGGAATTGTTTGGGGGACGGTTCCAAGAGAGGTATCTTTCTGAGGAATTCATTGAGTGTCAACTCAACAAGTTTGATGCCTTGTGACAAGGCAGTCGCCCTGTGCTCGAGTGTGAGGCCCATTTTGGAGTTGTTTTGGTATGCTCCACATCAAATTAAATAGAAGCTTAAGGTCATGAAGTTCAAGTTGGGCCTTATTGTTAGAATTTAGCTTCTAATTCGGGTACCAGGAGTACTAGACCGAAGAAGGGGTGTTGGACATGTGGGGAGCCACACTACCAGTACGACTGCCCTATGGAGAGGACTAGAGAATTTGGATCAGCCAAACCCAGTACTGTGGTAGTTTGGTCAAGGCCCATCAGATTCTTGCACCGGTGAATAACCGCCAGGAAGAGCACCATTTTACTATGCTCGAGACGTTAGGTACCGTCATTGACTAGACCCTTAGATTTGATAGATCCCAGTGCTACCGAGAGTTTCATTTCTGGTGCAGCGCTAAAAGGATTAAGAGAAAGGAAGTCAGATAGGATGATTTTATCTTCATAGAGATGGCTTCTGGAGACAAACAGAAGGTTGGAGGAAAGGTTACGGGTTGTACCCTCAACTTGGGAGAGTTGGTCACTAGGGCCAACCTATACGTCATGATATTAGGATCTTATGACGTCGTGATCGGTATGGATTGGTTGGAATCACATGAGGCGATACTCAACTGTAAGAAGAAATGGTTGATATTGGTTGATGATGAGGGGAAAAGACGCGTGATTGTAGGACGGAACCAAGGAGTTTCCCTGAGGTTCATCTCTTCCTTGTAGCTATGAAAGAGCATGCGCAAGGGATGTAATCTTTATGTGATCCTTGCGTTAAACGAGAATGGAGTAGTGGAAGGTCTACAACACCTTCCTATGGTGAGAGATTTTGCAGATGGATTTCCGGAGGAGTTACCTGGGATGCTGCCAGAGAGGGAATTATAGTTTACTATATAAATAAAAATGGGGACTGAACCGATAGCTAGAACACCTTATCGGATGTCAACCCTAGAGTTACAGGAGTTGAAAATGAAACTGAAGGAATTGTTGGACCTAGGACTGATATGTCCAAGTGTGTCACCGTGGGGTGCACCTTTTATTTTCATATAAAGAAGGATGGGTCGTGGAGGCTCTGCATTGACTATCGTCAATTGAACAAGGAAATGATCAAGAATCAGTATCCATTGCCGAGGATAGATGATTTGTTTGATTAGATGAAGGGTGTGACTATGTTCTCAAATATCGATTTTTGATCAGGGTATCACCCATTACGGATCAAGGAAGATGATGTCCCCAAGACCGCCTTTAAGACGAAGTTTGGACATTACAAGTTTATTGTTTTACCATTTGGATTGACAAACGCCCCTGGAGTATTTATGAGTTTGATGAACGGGGTGTTCCACGAGTACTTGGACAAGTTCGTCCAAGTATACATTGATGATATTTTGATTTACCCTCGGATGATAGAGGAGCATGACGAGCACTTGCACTTGGTACTACAGTGTCTACGAGAGCATAAATTGTATGGGAAGTTGTCCAAATGTTTGTTCTATGAATCGAGGATTCACTACTTAGGGCGTGTCATCTTCGGCGAAGGTATCGTCATGGATCCAACAAAGGTCGAGGCTATTATGGAATGGCATGCACCGAAAAATGTCCCATAAGTGCATAGTTTCATGGGTTTAGCAGGATACTATCGACGGTTCGTCAAAGGATTTTCGAAAATAGAAAATCCAATCATGGAATTGCAGAAGAAGAACAAGAAGTTTATTTGGACCGAGAAATGCGTAGAAGCATTTAGGAGGCTCAAAGAGATGTTGACAACAACACTGATACTAAAGGTCCCTGACATGGATGCGGAGTACTTGGTATGCACTGACGCATCCAAGGAAGGCTTAAGTAGAGTCTTGATGCAAGGCTAACGAGTGATCACTTACATCTCGAGGAAACTTAGAAGGCATGAGGAGAACTATGCGATGCATGATTTCGAGTTGTTAGCCATCATATATGCCTTGAATATTTGGAGACACTACCTTATTGGATGAAAATTTGAACTAAAGACAGACCATTGTGGACTACAACACATCTTTACGCAAAACAACTTGAACGTGCGACAACGGCGTTGGTCAGAATTTCTTAGCGAGTACGACTTCAAGATTACTTACATAAAAGGAACAATGAACTGAGTGGCAGATGCATTGAGTCGGAGACCACACATCTTTTTGGTGTTGCCTCTTTAGACGAATCTACGTGAAAAGATTCTAACTTTATAGTGTGACGATGACTAGTACAAAGAGGTCGATGATTTTGTCGAAAAAAACACAATGATGGTACCAAGATTTGAAGGATTTACGTTTGATGACGATGATTTATTGAGGTTTAAAAATCAGATTTATGTACCACCGAACGATGAGTTGAGGAGCTTGATCCTAAGCGAGGCTCATAGATAAGTTTACATGGCTCACCTGGGAGTCACAAAGATGAGGGAAAACATTAAACCCTTATTCTTCTGGAAGGGAATGAAGGTAGATATGGTCAACTATGTGGCCAGATGTCTAGAATGTCAGCAGGTAAAGGTGGAACATAGACATCCAATAGGATTACTATCGCCACATGTATTCTAGAATCAAAATGGGCAGTTATTTTGATGGATTTTATTGTTGTATTGCCACTAACGACAAGGAGACACGACTTGATTTTTATAGTAGTAGACACTTTGACGAAGAGTGATCACTTTATTCCTATGTGTACGACGTATCAGGCACCTGACATAGCTAGAGTTTTCATCAGTGACATGGTGAGGCTGCATGGCGTGCGTAAGAGGATTATATTCGATCGAGGATCAATGTTTACTGGACGATTTTGGATGAGTTTCCAAGAGGCCTTGGGAACCCAACTTAACTTTAGTACTGCATATCACCCAGAGACTGACAAGTAGACCAAACAAATGAACTAGACCTTAGAGGACATGTTGTGCATGTATGTAATGGACCAACAAAAGCATTGGGAAGAATTCTTGCCTCTGATAGAATTCACTTATAACAACAGTTACCAAAGAACCATTAAGATGGCGCCTTTCGAGTTTCTTTACGAGTGACCGTGTCAGACGCCTTTGAGTTGGGATTGGCTTGAGGATAGGATCCTGGTGGGACCAGAAGCGATCCAAGAAATGGAAGAGAAACTGCAAACAATAAGACAAAGGATTAAATAAGCACAGGATTGACAGAAGAGATATGTTGATGCACATCATGTCGACCGTAGTTACGTGATTGGCGATCAAGTCTTCTTGTGGTTTAAACCGCATAAGAGTTTGATAAAGTTTGGAAAGGGAGATAAAATATCTCCAAGGTTTGTGAGAACTTTCGAGATCGTGGAAAGAAAGGGACCCGTGGCCTATCGATTGGCCTTGCATGATTCCTTGAGGCGTATGCACGATGTTTTTCATGTATTTGTTTTGAGACATTATATTAGTGATCCTACACATGTTATTGACCTGAGTTCTTTGTAGGTGTCGGATGAGGTTGTGCTCATGGCTGAAAGGAGAAGAAAAAATTATTTTCATACATTTCACATGTAATCAAGTAAGATAATAATAAAAACATGATTTGAGAAGAAGAAAATGGTCACTAGAAATTATATTCACTAGGTGGGAAACTTAGCAGTTTTAGACTTCAAATCCTAGTCAAAATCTTGATGCTTGATACCCAAAAAGTTGAACCCCTAATAAAAATCCCCTTTTTACATTCACAAATTCCCCTATATATCCATCAAGAGGGTTCGAATACCTATCTTAGATCTAAATCTAAAGTTCCACTTCACATCACATTTACATCATGTAGATATAACTTCACTTATTCATTCCTAGTTACAATTTGTCAACACTTGTTTAAACTAAGTAAAGTTAATTTCAAGTGCCAGTTCATAGGGCTAACTTCCTATCACTTCAAACTTAATCGAAAACATTCTGCTCATCAAAAGAAACAATTTATTACAAGTGGCAATAGTATCTCTAATTAAACCAAAACGATTATATCAGTGTAACTGGAGTTATTGTTGATAACTAAAGTGAAAGAGTTGCATAGTAGTAGTCTTCATAAGATGTAATTGGTTGTTGAATTTGCATTGATGCCCATGTACGCCAATAATTGGATACAAACCTTGATTACACGTGGACCAAGCTAGCACATGATTCAAATTCCTTTTTTATTTGACACTAGTAGACATTTAGATAATCTACTTTAGGAACTTGCAAGTTTTCTGGTGTTTCTTCTTCAACTTCTGATATTGTTTCTGTAGCTTTGTGTGTTGTAGCTCAAGAGCATGGTTTTGTTGCTGCATATCTTGGATTTGTTGTCTCATGTTATCATTTTTTTGCTTCAGATCTTGCACCCATTGATTACTATCATCCACGTCCCTTTCAGCTTCAATTTTTGGCTTGATTTATTCCTTTACTTTGCTCCTAGTTTTTAGCCCGTGCTTTTCCTCAACAACATGTTTATTGAGGTCGATGGAGAGCTTGTATTTCCTTGGTCTCATTTCATATTTGGGATTTTTATTAGGTTTTTTATCAGTGGTGTTTCTCACAGGTTCATGCACCATCAACATTTTCCCTTTTATCTCTAGTTTGATATCCTGCAAAACCTACTAAGGGACATGCTCTTTTTTTGGACTTATGTCATCAGAATCATGCTCAAGGTATGACCCAGTTTCCACCATTTTTTTTATATTCTAGATCAACAGTGTACTATGTTTTCACAGCAACAGATTTGACCCCTAAGGTCTCCCCCTTGCTTCTTTTATGTTTGATCTTATCCGTTGCCATCCCCTTTAAGGTGTGTATTTCCATTTTGGCGAATTTAGAGAGGTATTCATCAATATCCTGATATTCATTCACTATGGGTTTTTTATCCTTTAAGGATGGATCAAAAAATGATCTAGATGGATATCAGTGGCCACCCACCTTTTCCAACTAGCTCAAAACAGTTTTCTGACAATTTTGGCAATTTACTATTTTTAGCAGTTTTAACTTCCGAGGCCATTTTGAGGGCCTAAATGAAGGTTTTTCGGGATAAAGTTCCTAAATGATAGACAAAGGAATTAATGGTCCCCCAAAATTAATCTCCTCGATGATACCTTTCTAACGGGCTATCACATGCCTAAAATGGAGATTGTATGCAAAAGTTATGACCCTGGGAAGTTGATGTACAAGCTTACCCAAACGGGGTCCACATGACTTTTGGTGCTTCATCTCCTAGGGTTAGGTTTTTGGATGTATAGGGTTTTTGGAATTCTTGTTTATTGTAGAAAGGAATTCAAAGCCTCATTTTCATCTTCTTCTGGTGAATGCGCACAACCGTCACATCTCTTCTCGGAGATAAGCCGCCACCATTCCAACAAGCTTGTTTCCATTGCATTTTACAGTTTCAGCTTATTTCATTATTGAAAAGAAAATCAATTTTACTGTATCTCTGTTATTTTGTGTTAAGCACTTGTTAATAATCTGTATTCATTTCATTCTTCTCATAAAATCTGAATCAGTGGTATCAGAGCGGTTTTCTCCTTGTCGTCTTAATGCATGTCCCCAATGAGGTCGGAGTACAAAGAGTTGGGTCTCAAGCTTGTTTCTCTTGAGGAAAGAATATCTCGCATGCCCAAGAGACTTCTCATGGTAGGAGAAAAGAAATATGATGAGACAGGAGATCCATTCAAACTGTTGATTGAGGAATCCCTCATGCAACAGAGGAACGAGATGATGGATACTTTCACGTAAATCCTTCGGTAGCTACCAATAGGCGACGCATCTTCTTCGAATAGAGGTGTCGCCCCCTTCAAGGTACAAATAAACTTCGATATTCCTATATTTGAAGGTCAGATAGATGCAGATGTTGTAGACAAGTGGTTGAATCTACTAGAAGGGTATTTTTCTATCCATAGCTTTTCGATTAGAGAAAATTTTACTTTTGCACTCCTCAAAGCCATTCCCCATGTCAAAGATTGGTGGGAAACTTTCTGTGAGAAAAAGGAAACAAAGGAAACCTCATTATTTTAAGTCACATCCACCTAGGAATCCTTTAGGGATGTTATTAAGGAACAATACTACCCTGTTGGAAGTTATGATGACATGTATATCAAATGGACCACACTGCGGCAAGAAAGAGACCAAGCAATGCCGGATTTCACAAATATCTTCCATACCTTGCGCACCAAGCTGGGTATCAAAGATTCAGAGCGACATCTAGTGCTCAAGTATCATGGTGCTCTGCATAGATACATCTAGACTAAAATGGAATTTCTAGATATCTCATCCTTGGACATGGCCTACCGATATGTCATCAAAATCGAGCAGAAGCTCAAACAAAAGATGCGACAATTTGGGCCTGGGAACCCTCACAACAAAATCCGGGAAAGGGCAGCCCCAACCCACATAAAAAAGGACAGAGAAAAGATGGATAGTATAAGGACAACCGATCCAAGCCGCAAGAAAAGAAGGACACCGGAAAGACAAAGAAAGATACTGGGAAGTGGTGTGACTTCCATAAGAGCCCTTGGCATAACACTTCTGACTGCTGCTCAAAGAAGTCGTTGGTGGCCGAAGTGAAAGCCTGCAAATCAGATGCAGATTTTGACTCTAAGACAGAACCAGAAAGGGGAAGATAGATCATTGACATGGAACCCAATGCCACCGTTTCTACCACCAAGCTCCAGCCTGGTGAGCCAGATGAGCCAAAAGAGGGAGAGTATCTCTTCCATTCACAGATGTGGGTAAAAGGAACCCCACTGCACTTAATTGTTGATAGCAATAGCCAGAAGAACCTTATCTCAATAGAGGTCTTCAAGCGCCTCACCCTGCCAACAACGCCGCACCCACAACCCTACACCATTGGATGGCTCTGCCAAGGAAGTGATCTCCGTGTCAGCCAACAGTGTCGAATGTTGACCGACATCAAGCCCTTCAAAGACTAGGTATTATGTGATGTTGCTCCTCTCGAAGTTTGTGATGTTCTTTTGGGCTAACCTTATTTATGGAAACGTGTGAGTCTAGGCCTTGTAGTGTTATTATTACTTTGAACAAGAAATTGTACAGGATACCCGAGGCAGTCCCACCTAGTGCTATTTCCTTGATCTCTGTTAAGCAATGCAGGAAGGTCATATCTTAGATGGGGAATTTTGTCTTCTTTGTGATTCACTCTCAAAATAAGAGAAAGATCACAACCACATCCAGGGTCTCTACGGCTGACCTCTCCACACAGCAAAAGTAATTAGATAAGGTCATGCAAGAATACTCGAATATCTTCTCCTCACCCATAGGGGTACCTTTGACTGCTAGGTCAAGCACCCCATCGATCTAACCCCCATTGCACTGCTTCCCAATGGGTCAGTCTATCACTGCTCTTTGTTAGAGAATGATGAGATCAAGCGACAGATCCAAGAACTGCTCCACAAGGGGCACATCCATCCCATCTCATCACTTTGTGAGAGCCCAATCGTGCTGGTACAAAAGAAAGATGGAACCTGGCAACTCTATATTGATTACCGGGATGTAAATAAAATCACAGTAAAAAATCGGTACTCGATTCCCTGAATCAACGACCTCCTTGATTAACTCATGGTGGCCAAATACTTCAGTAAGATTGATCTGAAGTCTGGCTACCACCGAGTCCTGATAGAACAGACAGATGTATGGAAGACCGCCTTCAAGTCAAAGGAAGGCCTTTTTGAATGGTTGGTCATGCCCTTTGGTTTGACAAATGCTCCAACCACTTTCATGAGGATGATGGACGATATCCTTCGACCATTCACCAATAATTTTGTAGTTGTGTATCTGGATGACATTCTAATTTAAAACAAGACTTGGGCCGAACACTTGCAGCATATTCAACAGGTTCTGCACACCCTGCGGCAGCACAAGCTATATGCCAACTTGGAAAAATGATCATTCGGCATGGACAAGGTCCATTACCTAGGATACATCATTGATCAACATGGCATACATGTGGATCCAGCCAAGATCCAAGTCATCCATGACTGGCCAGCCCCAACAACACTCACTAAGCTTCAGAGCTTCTTGGGCCTTGCTAATTTCTACCGTAGGTNTGTATGGAAGACCGCCTTCAAGTCAAAGGAAGGCCTTTTTGAATGGTTGGTCATGCCCTTTGGTTTGACAAATGCTCCAACCACTTTCATGAGGATGATGGACGATATCCTTCGACCATTCACCAATAATTTTGTAGTTGTGTATCTGGATGACATTCTAATTTAAAACAAGACTTGGGCCGAACACTTGCAGCATATTCAACAGGTTCTGCACACCCTGCGGCAGCACAAGCTATATGCCAACTTGGAAAAATGATCATTCGGCATGGACAAGGTCCATTACCTAGGATACATCATTGATCAACATGGCATACATGTGGATCCAGCCAAGATCCAAGTCATCCATGACTGGCCAGCCCCAACAACACTCACTAAGCTTCAGAGCTTCTTGGGCCTTGCTAATTTCTACCGTAGGTACATGTTGAGATTTGCCCATATTGCATGGGCCCTCAACCAAATAAACAGGGGTGGTGGTAAGGTGAAATTTGCATGGGGATGGTCCCAACAAAAATCATTCGATGATTTGAAGCAGTGCTTATGCTCATCCCCAGTACTTTCACTACCAGACCTGCAACATCCCTTTGAAATTGAGACAGATGCTTCAGACTATGTTGTGGGCGCCGTTCTCACTCAGCACGGCCACCCTGTGGCCCATCATAGTGGGACATTGTCAGATATTGTCCGTAAGTACCCTAATTATGAAAAGGAAATGTACTCCATTGTACAAGCCTACCTCCAGTGGAGACATTACATTTTTGGGAAGGAGACAGTCATCCACACCGATCATAAGCCACTATAGTTCATGCAGACACAGGGAAAATTGTAGAATGACCGCCATCAAAAGTGGTCCACATACTTGCAACAATTCCACCTCAACATCAAGTATAAAATAGGAAGCACCAATCATGTCGTTGATTACTTCAGCAGACTGCCAGTCATGAAACTCACCATAGTTCTAGACTCTTGTGTCCATGAGACATATGGATGGCCCCAACTCTATGAGACAAACCCTGACTTCACCACCACCTACCAAATGTTGGGTGCAAACGTAGTTGTCAATAATTTCCATCTTCAGGATGGGTTGTTGTGTCGGATGGACCATATCTGTGTTCCATCAAGTGAGCGAGCAAAGTTGATCTGGGAAGCACACTACAGTTGGGTGGCAGGACACTTCGGCATCGAAAAGATAGTGGCGATGCTACAAAAACATTTCTACTAGTTGAAACTTCGACAAGAGGTCAACAAGTATATCAGGTCCTACACTGCCCTCGCTATTTCCAAACAGACCACTAAGAAACAGGGATTGTACACCCCTCTTCCTACTCCTGACAAGCCATGGGAATCCATTTCAATGGACTACATGTCGGGCCTCCCATCCACCAAGCAGGGAAATGACTGTGTTTTTGTGGTTGTTGATCGCTTTTCTAAGATGGCGATTCTAGTTGCCTACAAGAAGAGCATCACAGCAGAGGCCACTACCAAGCTCTTCTTTGAACGAGTCTGGGTACATTTTGGAATCAAACAAACCATTGTCTTAGATCAGGATAGTTGATTTCTCATCACTTTCTGGTCGAGCCTATGGTCACTACTGGACACCAAGCTCACCAAATCCATGGCCTTCCACCCCCAGACAGATGGCCAAACCGAGGTTGTAAATCGAATGATTGTGCATATCCTTCGCATGTATAATTCAAAGCACCCTTGCACATTGGATGAGAGCCTTCCCTATGTCCAACATATCTACATCCGAGCCCTACATAGCTCAACTGGCCATAGCCCCTTTCAGGTGGGGTTGGGATTCCAACCATTGGGTCACATAGATGTTGCACTTCCCCTTGCGGTCACCTCAACCGACTCCTCTACTGCTCCAACTGAAGCTGACAAAGCCATCTAGTTCATTGAGCAGATCCAACACATCCGCCAATAGGTTCAATATATCCTACATAAGTCCAATGACAAGTACAAACAATGCCATGATCAACATCGGGTGCCACATAAGTTTCAGGTAGGCGACAAAGTTTGGTTGCAATTGTAGAAAGACCGCCTTACAGGACCCCATCAGAAGCTTCGCCCACTCCGTTATGGGCCATACACTATCACCAAGGCCATGGGGGACAATTCTTTTGAGCTCAACATTCCTCCCTTCCTTGGCCTACACCCAGTGTTCAACATGGATCTCCTTCACCCTTATTTCCCACCATTATTGGACACCTCAGAAGTAGCAAAACAAATGACACCAACATAGCTCAAACCTGATTGCATACAACAGGCATCCAATGATCAGATTGTGGACACACAGATCAAGGTCACTTGACAACAAAGGATCCAACTTTATTGAGTCGTCAAAGTAGGGAAGCTCCTGCACCAAGGCAAGTGGAAGAGAACTTCTCAGTTCTCACAGATTTTGTTAATGAATCTGCAACATTCTCCAAAGTGTCCACCTTCATCAGTGATGCTTTATTTTCTTCAATAATGTCTCTTACAAAATGATATTGAACATCAATGTGCTTTGTCTTTGAATGATAAGCAGGGTTCTTCGCCAAGAAAATTGCACTCTGACTGTCACACTCTATCCTTACAGCTTCTTGTACCGAAGTTTGTACTAATTGCTATGGCCATAAGACCATCACCAAGGCCATGGGGACAATTCTTTGAGCTCAACATTCTCCCTTCCTTGGCCTACACCCAAGGTTCAACATAACTCCTTCACCCTTATTTCCCACCATTATTGGACACTGTAAGTAGCAAAACAAATGACACTAACATAGCTCAAAACCCGACAGAAGGCTACCAGCATCCAATGATCATATTTTGGACACACGTATCAAGGTCACTTGACAACAAAGGATCCAACCTTTATTGAGTCGCCAAAGTAGGGCAGCTCCTACAAGACTAAGTAGTGGAAGAGAACTTCCTCGCTCACAGATTTTGTTAATGAACTGAACATTCTCCAAAGTGTCCACCTTCTCCAAAGGATTTTATTTTCTTCAATCATGTCTTTTACAAAATGATATTGAACATCACTGTGTTTTGTCTTTGAATGATAAGTGTGGTTCTTCGCTAGAAAAATTGCAAAATTCGGATCACTACACTCTATCCTTACAGCTCTTCTTTGTACCAACTCAATACCGGAACACAATCTTTGTAACCATTGATTCCTTACTTGCATGAGTGGCTGCTATGTATTCGCATTCTATAGTTGAAAGTGCTACTACGACCGCCTTTTGCTCATCCAACTTTTATTGCTCCTCCAAACAAAGAATATTCGCTTTGTAGATCTCCTACGATCCAAATCTCCATCCCCGTACCAGATCCACAAAGCCATGTATATCAACCACTGGTCTAATCATGTCTCCTTTCAGAATAATCCATAGCTAGCAGCTGCTACTTCCAAATACCCTCAAAACTTTTTGTATCATCGTTGTCCAATGCTCCTTCCTGTTTTGACATATACCGCTTTAAACTCCCATCAGATGTAAATAGTGGCCCTGAAGTACTGCATCTAATACATTTCAACCGCTAACTCACTCGTGATAAGGGTCATGAGACATGTGCTCTTCTTCTTCATGTATCTTGGAACACTGATCCCAGATAACTCTTGTCCAACGAATAGGAACTCTAACCGGTTTACACTCCTACATTAAACCTTCCTAATATTGTCTCACATATTTTCTCCTGATTTAACCAGAGTTTCCTCCTTTTTTTTTCGATCTCTTTAATTTCCATGCCCAAATGGAAATTTGAAGCACCAAGATCCTTCATGTCGAACCTTGAGGACAACCGAAGTTTTCACATCGTGGATGATCTCCTTATTGTTTCCTATTAAACATGTCATCCACATACAAGACCAAATAACCAAATGATCACCAATTAATTTAGAATACAATAAGCTGATCCTCTCTTTGCTTATTGTGAAGCCAATTCCTAGCATATAAGTATCAAATTTTGATACCACATCCTTTGGTGATTGTTTTAAACCATATTGTGGACTTTTTCATCTTGCACCAAATGTACCTCCTTCTTTCCTTTCATAGCATAACCTTTTGGTTGTTTCATAAAGATTTCTTCTTCCGTATCCCCATGCACTATCAAAGCTAGTTCACATCCATCCTGTTCTATTTTCCAAATCAAATGTTAGAACAGATAACGGTAAGCCCTTATAGAGGTTAACTTGGCAAATGAGAAGAAATCTCACCAAAATCACTCCCCTCAACCTAGGAATAACTCCTTTATAATTAATCGAGTTTTGTATTTCTCCACTTTTCCTTCCTCGCATTCAACTCTTTTAAATAACTTATATTTTCATTTATGGCTTTCTTCCGCCTATAACCTAATAGATCCCAAGCCTCATTCTATCCAAAGATGCCATTTTCCATGGTCTTTTCCAGAGAGATTTCCATCCTTCCTAATCCACCGGCTTCCCCTCGACATTTAGATCATCACGTATGAATAGCCAGCAAATTTGAATGAAAAATCGTGGACTATACCTCTCGGGTAGCCTTCTTTCTTGATTCGATCTCCTCAATAATGGATTATGAGGATCTTCTTCTTATTATCCATGTTCTTTTCCTCAGAGTCCGCCTATCATCCTTTAAATCAAACTCTATCTTCTTTTTTTCTTCCTACTTGTTAGGACTTCCTATTTAACAACATCCTCATTTCCCTACATCTTCACTATACACTACCTTCTTAGTTTCTAGGGTCCAAAGCTTATAATCCTGAGACCATCTTTATATCCAATAATAAAGATACATTTTCAGCCTTCTTATCTAGCTTAATTGCTCTTTTGAACATGAAATATATGCATCAATGCCTAAATACCTTAAGATGTGTGAGAAGGTTCCTACTACCCATACCTCTTGTGGATTCTTGTCACCCAATGTTGATGAGGGTGATCTATTTACCATGTAACATGTAGTGTCCACTACCTCTTCCCATAATTTCCGTCCTAACCTAAGATCATTGAGCATGCACCTTGCTTTTTCCTCATCAATGTCCCGTCTATCCTTTCCAAGAATCCATTCTCACGAGGTGTATGGAGTAGTATTCCCGCCTATACCATTAATTCTTGGCTGCACTTCACCATTCCCTGTAATCCCCACCTATTCCATTCAACACCTTAATTTTTTCTTTCTCTGCTTGATTCCTCAACAAGAGCCTTTTAAACTCTTTAAATCAAGTTGCTATTTCGGGGACATGTCTTCCCCGAGGGAAATATATCCAAGTTTTCCTTGAGAAGTCATCTATAAATGAGACATAGTACATAGAATTTCCCAATGATGGACCACATTGGTCCAAAACATCACCGTGGAACCAGTCAGAAATTTCTTTTGCCCTCGCTTGCACCAGAGGGGGAATCTTGACCATTTGCTTCCCATATAGACAATGTTCACGTAAATCAAAATCTAGAGAGAAATATACATACATTCAACCATACCTTTACCGGTAGTAGTCAAGACCCTTCTCAATATGCCCCTGCAGCTCTTGATGCCAATAACATAACCTTTTCTCCTTAGGATCCAGAGGAGTTCTTTCTTCTTCAAATTCAATATCGTGAACAATGGAGCTATTGCTAATCTATCACTAATAGTTCTTCCTAGCAGCTTATACAGATTTCCAAACTAAACTCCCCTCAACAAATACCATTGTTCCTTGAACCATCTTGCAAGTTCCTTTTCAAAAAATTGCTTTTACCCCAACATCTTCCATTTTTTTCTTACATAAATCAATTTTTTGGTCAATCATGGGATGTGCAGAACATGATGTACTGTTCTAATCCTTCCATCTATGAGTCTCAACTTGAACTCTTTTCCTATATGATTCTCAAGGTTTTAATCATTACCTAATAAAACATTACTTCCATCATGGTTTTCATATTCGCAGTAACCACTCCCCTCGTGAGGAGTCATATGAAAGGATGCACCGAAATAATCAACCATGCCTCATGATCTACATGTGTGCTTGAAGAGGCTAAATACACATCCCCTCCTTCCTGGAGGTCTCTTCTTCTATAGAATGAGATTCTATAGGATCCTCTTTCTCAATTTTATTCACCGCTTCATGTAGTGCCCTTTCTTCCACACCTCCAACATACCCTCTTCCAAACTTTCCAGAGATTTAGATCTACCCTAGATCCTAGATTCTACCTGATAAATTAGACGCTTCTTTCCCGGGAACGCCTCTTGCAAATAATGTGACTGCGGCTAGTGTCCTTCCATATTCTTTCGCCTCATCTCCTCCTACAACAAGGATTTGTGACCACTTCTTCAAATCTCAAAGAAGTTGTATTAATACTTATAATACAAACGTACTAATCCCATCAGTCTGTAAAGAACACAAATAACCGGGATACATTTATCTTCATTCGGAATTTTAATATCACCAGATACTAACCGACTTACCACAAGCATTGAAGGCATTCAAATGCTCTCGCCACCAAGTCTCCATCTCTCATCCCTCAAGTTATACAGATTCTTTCTCAGAATAGTTTATTTACCGTGGACTTAGGACTCATACAACTTCCCTAACTTTTCCAATAAATCCTTGGTCGTGAGCTTCCTCCTCATTAATATTTAGTAATATTGAACTCTATATACAGCCGAATTTGCGTTTTTCTTGCCTTTCGGGATCCGCCTTTTTCCAGCCATCCGTAGGGTGCTCGCACTTATCTACCGCGATCCACTGGTCTCTGCCCACCAAAAGATCTTCCAACTCGAGCTTCTATAGCTCAAATATTTTCCCATTAAAATTTCGGGACTTCCATCTTCAATTGTTTGCCATTTCTTTCACCGAAAAACAATACCGCAGATCTCCCATCGTAACAAGGATTATCACAAATTCCGGAAATAAACCTTTATCCACAAAGGCATCCCCCTAAGCCAATAAAGACTGATACCAAATGTAAATTTAACCTTGTACAATATCTATCAGAACCGATATTCGTAAAAGAAATTTAAGAACAGAAAAGATACAATGGAAAACACAAACATTACACAGAGATTTTTCACCTGGAAACCCAAACCGGGAAAACCAACATATATTATATTCATACATTGTTTTACATTGTTTACAATACAATATACATATAGGAGCCAGCGGCATCCAAAAACCTAACCCAATGACCTGGATTAGTCCAAAGCCCTAATTCCTTAACCGAAAATAGAAAACCATCGGCAAAAAACCCTGTGCCGAAAAACCACCTAATATCATGTGGTCCCATATGTCGTCCCGGAAATATGTCGTTCCGGAAATATGTTGGCCCGGCAGAAATATGTCGGCCCGAAAAAAAAAAAAATTCAGGGGCGCTGCCCCCGAACCCCCGCGCAGGGGGCTCCGTCCCCCTCTAACCCCCCCGCGCACCCGGCGCAAGCACTCAGACACTACTACTCGTGCAAAGAATATAACACATACCCAACATGGCTCACCTGGGGCCAAATTCAGTAGAAATTTCAACATATGATGGGGGACCTCAACGCAATGGAGAACATTTATTCCTAAGGAGGGAGGATTGATCCAGATGGATATCGGTGGCCACTCATCTTTTCCAACTGGCTTAAAATAGTTTTATGACAATTTTGGCAATTTACTATTTTTAGCAGTTTTAACTTCCGGGGCCATTTTGAGGGCCTAAATGAAGGTTTTTCGGGATTGATGTCCTTAATGATATCCAAAGGAATGATTGAGCCCCCTAAAATGAATCTCCTTGACGATACCTTTCTAACGGGCTATCACACGCCTAAAATAGAGATCATATGCAAAAGTTACGACCTTGGGAAAGTTATGTACTAACTTACCCAAACGAGGCCCACATGACTTTTGGCACTTCATCTCCTAGGGTTAGGTTTTCTGATGTCTAGGGTTTTGGTCATTCTTGTTTATTGTAAAAATGCCTTCAGAACCTCATTGTAATCTTCTTATGGCGAATGTTCACAACAGTCACATCTCTTCTCAGAGATAAACCGCCACCATTCCAACAAGCTTGTTTCCACTGCATTTTACAGTTTCAACTTATTTCATTATTGAATAGAAAACCAATTTTACTGTATCTCTCTTATTTTGTGTTAAGCACCTATTAATAATTTGTATTCATTTTGTTCTTCTCATAAAATCCGGATCAAACAATGCCTTTTAATTCAACCTCCACTGGTTGGTGAGCCTGGTCTTTCTGTTGGGTTTGCTTGGCATTTCTGAGACCTTGCTCCCCTTTCTCTTTTTTCTCTGTTTTTCCACAAGGGAATATTCAATATGGGTGTCTAATGACACAAATTTTGCTGCAAAAATATTGAGACTGTCCCGCTTACTCCTTTTTTGTCTACTTGTTTTCAACTTGGGAGTTTTGTCTTCCTGCATAGAAGTGGGCATAGGTTTATCCTCAAAATGTTTAGGGGATGATTGGATTGTTGGGATAGATTGTTTTTCTTCATTTCTAAGATAAATTTTGACATATACCTTACCACTTTCTCTTTCCCTCTATTTCAATGTACAGGACCTCAAATTCCTCCAATGAACTTCCTCTTTTTGTGGAGTAATGGATCTGGCTTTATCTGATCGGGTACCCCCTTTTTTAGGTAAGGTCTTGTCTTTCGTTCGTTGGGTGGCTTTGGATGAACTCTAAAGTTCAGGAGAAACCATAGCTTCCTGGGAAACCTTGACCTATTGTTCTTCTAGTTGCTGACTAACTCCTTATTCTTCCTGTAACCCTAAAGACACTAGAAAATATGTCCCAAGGCATGTCCAATTCATTTCTCTGAATTGTTGCATTTTTTAGCCGGTAATAAATCTTTTTAATGAATCCACTTTGATCTCTTCTTGGTGGAAATAAACTTTGATCTACAATCTCATGGAACTAATCCACATTATTATTATAACCTGATCTCCAGTGCTCTATTGATATCCCTTACTGTTATTATTATTTCTTGGTTGTCCGTTGTTGGTAATGTTGGCCAAGGATGCACTACTTAAGTTTTTCTTCACACATCCAATGGAAATTGATCAAAGAGCCAATGCGCAAGGTTTCTAGGGTTGTAGGAGAAAATAAGCATGAATTTGGTATCATAGGGGCTTTATTCAAACTTTGAAATATTTTTTTAAATCATAAAAACTCATAAAACAGAGTTTGTCTGTTGATTGCAAGAATGTTGACATTCTTGCAATCAACACCTTTTGCAGTTGTAGGCTTAGTTCAACTCTTTGGTGATCCAACAATGATATAACCCATGGTGATAAGACTTGTTCAAACTCAAATTAGGAGGTGGCATCAACCTTATAAAAATAAAAACACATAATGTTAAGCAAGGAGTAGATGACATAAAGCAACATGACCTAACACACAATGAAGAAGAAAGAGTAACTAAGAGTTAAGTTGATGGATGAATAGGCTAGTTTGAGGAGTAGGAGGTTGATATGCAAGCCTAGGAACTAACAGTAGTAACATCACCTCTTTCTATGTTGCTTCTTGGGCTACATTTGGATAGTACCACCCCATACATTAGTATTCATGAAGGATCAATGTTCCATTTTTTTCCCTAGATATCCTTCACTGATTTTGAGACATAGATCCACTGTGTATTTGTTTGTGGTTATGATCTATGTTTAACATGGATCCACCATGTATCTTTTTCATGGCCACGATTACTACTATATATACATCTTACATGGATCTTCAGTGTACTCAATTGATGGCCATGCTTATCATCACACCTAAGCATGGGTATGCCCAACTCGAAAATTGAGTTGTTATGACTTGTTTTGGTGTTGGTTATTGTCCTTAGATTGAATTTTGGATCCATTCACCCCCAGCTAACTCCTCTTGAAGACTTATAATGTATTTCATCTATCATTTTATTTTCTGACCTCAAACATTAGGGGGCATGTTTTATAGCTTCAAATTCCACCTCTAAAGATTTGATTCTCTTGTTGGCCTTATCCTTATCCTTCTTACAGACAATTATTCCCCATACCTCCTTGACACCTTATAAAAACCAAAATTTCAAAGGATGTAAGTGCCCTAATAGTTATGTTACCCACGTACATGTGGGCTACTTAAGGGACACCCGTGTACATGCTAATAAATGTTCAAAAAAATATAATTGTGCCCAAATAAAAGATGAGTTAAAGGATTGGTTAGTTGTCTAACTCCTTTTTCCCATACTCAATTGTCTCTAATTGATTGGAGACTACATAAAAGGAACATTTTCCTCATGGAGAAAGGTAATGATACTTTTCACATTCAAGTAAACACTCATCCATCTATTCCTATCGATTTTGTAAGCCCATTTTATCCATGTTGTTGTTGATTTCTTGACCTAGAAACCCTTGTTTCCAATTTCCGTCTGATCATCAACCTTTCTTCCCAAGAGTTTCTCTCTATACTCTCTTTGGTCCTATGGTGACTTCAGTATCAGGAACATCCTTATAGCAGGAGTTGGGGTGGAGGAATATAGGATCTCTTTCGAAAGGGCAGTGTCACATCGAGCAAGTATAAGTTGTAACCACCTTGTTTCCTTTCATTAATAATATTGAAAACTTGTTCCTTTGAAGTATCTTGTGTTATTATTGTTCATATTTGCAATTCTTTTGTACACATTTCAGTAGAATACTAATTTTTTCATTCTTTTCCATCATTTTACATAGAACTAACGGGTAGTTATTACTGTAACTACCTCTCTATATAGATATACTTATTCAAGGTTTTTGCAGGCTTCAAAGAAACCCTTGGGAAGGAATGAAAGGACTCCATCAATTGAGAATCCCCACTATTGTAGGGGATTTTCCCCGAAAGCAGTAACCATGTTGCAAATTATTCATTTATTTTCAACGAACATTGATTAATTAATGTTCCTTCAATGCATCATCGAAGTATACATGTTTATTAATTGATGTCACACATGATACCACATCAGTGTGCATTGAATTAACACCTTCCAAGTAGGAGGTTCATATTAACGTGTATTGATATGTGGTATACCATGTGGAAGGTACCTCCTCGAAAGTGTGTTTGATGTATAATGTTCCATATGAAAGGTTATGTGATAGCTATTGTTAATGTGGCACCTTCAACATGACATGTTAAATGCTAGTGTGTTTCAACCTAGCACCTACCACATTGAACATTACATGTTAGCACATGCTAACTTAGCACCTACCATATGGGAAGTATTAGATCAATTCCTTTAAAATTGATTTCTTATGAACAACTCAATGTTTTGATTATATTGTTAACTGACATTTAAACTATAATGTTGACATCGGATTAATGTTACACCACCATCAATGTAACATTGATTAATCTGTGGATAAAAATTAAAAAAAAAAAAAAACTGAACTTATCATTTTTAAAGAAATATACCAAAAATCACCACGGTATAACATATTCAAATACATAATTAATGAAACAAATTCAAAAATAATTATATATGGTTTAAATATTACCATAACAAAACATGTAAAATAATACAACAATAACTACACCTAATTAGTGATTTGATTCATCAACAATAACTACCACCTAATTAGTGATTTGATTCAACAATGGTCACTTTATTAACATCCATTTGTTTAATCCATAGCAACGTAATGTCTTGCATATTCCCCATGATTGTTTGAGAGGTTGAATACATTAATTACCACACATATCCTTCATTTACCTTCATTTATCTCTCCAAGACATTTTTTTTTTTATCGTTCATTAAGAAAATATGCTTGATGTTGAAAATAAAATTATTAAAATTATATTTAACATATTTTTTTTATCTTTCATTAAGAAAATATGCTTGATGTTCGAAATAAAATTATTAAAATTATATTTAACACCACCCTCTTAGTGACCATTTTTGTGGATTATAAACATAAGTGACCTGAAATTTTCAAGATTTTATTGGAGAGTGATTTTATGAGAATACATGCCACCTATTCCAAAATGGGACAATTGTAATTCACTTTAATACAAGATCTTGTAGCAATTCTCAAGCACATGGTAATGCACTTTAGTATGATTGCTATGCTATGAACATGATAAACACTATTCTTTCTATCTTTAATAAACTCTCGTTATATCAAAAACTTGGCATGGATAACTTGGCATTATTTATTCCAAATCACCAAGAAACCTCTATAACCTTCTCTCACTCCATACTCTATTTATGTAGAAGATCATGGAATTGAAATAGTAACAAATAACCGGAAGTAAAGTTCACACTATCTACACTCCCTACACTGTTTGAATAACCAGAGGTAGAGTTCGTATTGTCTACACTCCCTATTTAGTTTGAATTAGTGAAGACACCTCACTAAAATTTCTCACGTTAAATAAATTCAACACCAAACTCTAGGATCCCCTTCACATAATTTAGGATTATTTTCTTGTCGAAACATGAACTAAGCTACTTATCTAATTGTGAAACCCAAAGTGGGTTCTATATATAGAAAAGGTTGCCAACCAATTATCAGAAAATTTTGAACAAATTTGAATTGTTAATTTCAAACAAACTTGAAGATGTGTAGAATTAGTATTCCAACCAACCATATGAAATCTCTCCATTGGTTCCAAACATGCTTGGTTTGTGACGAGAAAGTATTATCCTCCTACTTCCAAACTTATAAGCCATGAAAATAGGCGAGTGAATTTAGATCTATCATTTCAAATGCATCATGTAATTTTTCTTTTACTTCACAAATCAGATTATTATAGATTCATGTAATTTGTAATATACTAGATATAGAATGTATGCAGAACTGAAATAAAATGCTAGTAATGGTAGAATAACAACAATATAATCAGAACATTCACCACAATAACACTGAAATGATATAAGAATAACAACAGAAATAACACTTTGAATCTGAAAGCAATGTTCATGGGCCTCTTCGAGGGGGAAACCTCCAGTTGAGCAGAGCTCTATTACAATAATATCCAAGATAGAGTTCTCATACCCTCGACTCCTATTTATACTAAAAAGAAGCATCTAGAGGAAGATCCTTCTAGAAGTGGAAGCTTCTATTAGGTCTTCTTACATCCACCTTATTCTATTTTATTGAAAGGCCTTATTAATATTGACCTTTATTACATCCAAATATATTGTTCTACCTATGTGTGGGTTAGGACCCTAACATGTTCTCCCCCTTAAAAACCTCCTTGTCCTCAAGGCTTGAGATGAAGAAATTGTTGCAGAATGGTAGTTGGTTCCCAAGTGGCGTCTGTTGGAGTTGTATATTTCCACTGTACTAGCACTTCCTTGATGGTTCTCTGACGTAGGCAACGCTCATGCTGGTCCAAAACTGCTTCTGGATGTAGCCAAATGGATCCTTCTTCAACTAACTCTGAAAGGTTGGTTTGAATTTGGCACTTAGCTCCAATCACCTTCTTTAAGCATGAGACATGAAAAATAGGATGTAGCTTTGAATTGTTGGGAAAACCTAACTGATAGGCGACTTGTCCCACACGCTTGAGTATGGTATAAGGACCATAAAATTTGGGTGCTAGCTTCTGACAATGCTCGGCCTTGAGGGAAGTTTTCTTGTAATGTTGTAGTCGAAGAAACACCTGATCCCCTTCTGCAAATTGACGTTCAGAGTGACCTTGATCTGCTTGTTGCTTCATGCGATTTTGTGCCCTGACCAAATTCTCTTTGAGGGTATGGAGAATAGCCTCTCGAGCTGTAAGTGTCAGATCTACTGCCTGGACCTTCGAGGCACCCGGTAAGTATGAGAGAACTGAAGGTGGCTTCTATCCATATACTACTTCAAAAAGAGTCATGCCTGTAGCTGTATGGTATCAAGTGTTTTACCACCATTTAGCTAGGGGTAACCATTGAGCCCATTGATTTTGCTTTTCCGAGGAAAAACACCTCAAATATGTTTCCAAACACTTGTTGACAACTTTCGTTTGGCCATCAATCTAGGGATGATAAGTTGTGTTGAGATGCAATTCGGTGCCTTGTATCTTGAATAGTTCTTGCCAAAAATTGCTTGTGAAAGTTGGGTTGTGATCAGAAACAATCGAGTGTGGCATGCCATGAAGCTTGAAGACCTGATCCATGAAGATTTGAGCCACCGTGGATGTTGTAAACGAGTGTTGAAGGGCGCAGAAATGAGCATACTTGGAAAGGCGATCAAAAACCACCATGATGATGGATTTATTTCCCGATTTGGGTAAGCCGGTAATAAAATCCATAGAGATATCCTTCCAAATAGTAGGTGGAATCGGGAGCGGTTTTAGTGTGCCCGACGATTTGATTGTTTCTCCCTTGTTGTGTTGACACACATCACATTCAACTACAAAATTAGGAATGTCATGTTTCATACCATCCCAGAAAAAGGAACGTTTGACCCTGTCATAGGTTTTGGTGAACCCGAAGTGCCCTGTTGTGGGTGTAGCATGAAGGTCAGAAAGTACCATGGATTTAAGCCTTGATTGTTTACTTAAATACAAATGGCCTTTGTATCGATGTTCCTCATGGAGCCAAGAGTACCCTGGGAAAGTTGGAGTCTTGGAATACAATTGGTGGATCAACTGCGAGCTTTTGGGATCGTGTAGCCATTCCTAGCGAACGGCTTGGAGCCAATCTAGTACAATGAATGAAAGAAAAAAAAAGGGATCCTTCGTCTTCATATTTTCGGGAAAGTGCATCCACAACCACATTGTCTTTGTCTTTCTTATAAATGATCTCATAATCATATCCAAAGAGTTTAGTCACTCATTTTTGTTGTTATGGGGAGGAAATGCGTTGTTCCAGAAAATACTTGAGGCTTTGATGGTCTATCTTGATTTGGAAACGTTGCCCCAATATATAAGGATGCCAAAGATCCATGGCATGGAAAATAGCCAACATTTACTTTTCATAGATGGATTTGCCTAGATTTCTTTCAGATAGTTGCTTGCTGGTAAAGGCCAAAGGTCGACCCTCTTGCATAATGACATCACCAATTCCTTTCCCTGAGGCATCACATTCCAACACAAAGGTCTTTGTGAAATCAAGAAGGGCGAGGACTGGAGTGGTGCACATGGCCATCTTCAAGGTCTAAAAAGCTTGAGCAGCGACTAGAGTCCAAGTGAAAGAGTTCTTTTTTAGGAGAGCAGTGAGAGGTGTTGCAATCTTCCCATAATTCTTAACAAACTTGCGATAATACCTTATTAAGTCTATAAATCCACGCAAGCTCTTAAGAGTCTTTAGGTGAGGCTAGTCCTGCATAGCTTCAATCTTTTTAGGATCCACCCTGACACCATCTTTTCCAACCAAATGACCCAAGTATTCTACTTCTGAGGCGCCAAAATCACATTTAGACTATTTCAGGAAAAGTTGGTGTTGAGAGAGTAGATGGAGAACTCGATCCACATGAGCAAGATGGTCTGTCCAGGTTTTTCTATAGATGAGGATATCATCAAAGAAAAATAAGACAAAATGGCGAAGAAAAGGAAGGAAGACATGGTTCATGAGGCTTTAGAAGGTGGAGGGGGCATTACACAAGCCAAAGGGTATGACCAAAAACTCATAGTGGCCCTCATGAGTTCTAAAGGCAGTCTTGGGAATGTCTGCCTCTTTCATACGTATCTGGTGGTAGCCCGAACGAAGATCCATTTTAGTGAAGAATTGGGTGCCACTCAATTCATCCAGGAGGTCATCAATGATAGGAATGAGGAATTTGTCTTTGATGGTAAGTTTTTTGAGGGCACGAAAGTTAAGATACATTCGCTAAGAACCTTCTTTCTTCAGGACCATGACCACAAGAGACGAGTAGGGGCTCGTACTAGGGTGGATAATGCCTGCATTAAGGAGTTCCTGTACCATTTTCTCAATTTCATTTTTTTTGGGAAAAGGGGTGACGATACAGACGGATATTGGGAGGAAGGCTTCTAGGTACAAGGGGAATGGAATGATCATGAACACCATGGGAAGGAGGGAGGCCTTGGGGAGTGGAAAAGACCAATTGATGTTTATAAAGGATGGCTTGGAGGTCTTTTGGTACCGAGGGTGTCTTTGTTTCTTGTATGGGATGGAGTTGGGCGATAACACTAGAATGACCCTTTTTGAGAAACTTTTCCATGTGATGGGAACTAATGATCTCAGGTGAACTGACGGTGATTCCTTGGAACTTATATTGGTGGCCCTCTTGGTCGAATTGCACGGTTAAGTCTTTAAAATCCATGAGAATGGGACCCAAATTCCTTAGCCAGTCTGCACCCAACACAATGTCACAACCTCCCATGTCGATAGAAAACATATGGGATTTCAAGTGGTAGTCACCAATTTGGAGATTCACATTTTCACAACGCCCTCCACATTTCATGGAACCACCATTGACAATCATGATTTGGAAATTATTGATGGAATGGATGTAGCAATGAGTTTCTTGGACAATGCAATGATGAATAAAATTATGGGTGATGCCACTATCAACCAGAATGATGACCTTCTGATGGTTGATGTAACCGATTAGGTTGAGGGTTTGGGGAGTGGAGAAGCTAGTGAGAGCATTGAGGGAAATGACCAGCTCTACTTCGGGAGGGTCTGAGGGAGGGGTTATGTCAGTGGATTCA
>SNQJ01S0000274.1:134708-171258 GCA_010110895.2 Picea sitchensis | reverse complement strand
AGTTGAACAACAAGATAGAAGACTAGAATTCAGAAGGAATGAGACATCAAGAAGATCCTCTCCCATCAGGTATGAAAGAAATCATTATGAAGGAAACTACAGAAGAATAGATCGTGAACCCAGATGGACCACACCACAAAGAATATTACTTACTCCCAGGTATCAAAATTTATTTCTTGGACATTGTTATACTTGTGGAAATTTTGGACACAAGACAATCAATTGTAGAATCAATGAAAGGAATAACTATGCAAGCTACATGAATGGTGACAATAGTAGATATGGAAATGTTCTTAGACCTATCAACAAAAATTATAATCCATTT
The DNA here is from genome assembly GCA_010110895.2 of Picea sitchensis. Taxonomy (NCBI): domain Eukaryota; kingdom Viridiplantae; phylum Streptophyta; class Pinopsida; order Pinales; family Pinaceae; genus Picea; species Picea sitchensis. The sequence goes on along the minus strand of SNQJ01S0000274.1, from coordinate 170,933 downwards.
GACCCATTAATGGATCAAAATTTTGTATGTTACAAGTGCAATAATCTTGGTCATAAAGCACGAGATTGCAGAGAGATGAAGGAACATAATCATATGACAAATGTCTGTATACCAACTACAACATGGAAAAGGAAAGAAATTCCACACAATGAAAACTGTCAAATAACATTGGTCGCTAAAGAATGCAAAGAAGAAGACGAATGGTTCATAGACAGTGAGTGCTCATCTCATATGACCGGAGATCAAAGAAAATTTGTCAGCTTGAAGAAAAAGGGTGGAAATGTTACATTTGGAGATGACTCATCTACTAGAATACTTGGAAAAGGAATTGTAAATCTTGGAAGTGAAAATGTAAAAGCAGAAAAAGTCCTATTGGTTGAAGATCTGAAGCATAATCTCCTCAGTGTTAGTAAAATGTGTGATCAAGGATACACTCTTACGTTTGACTCTCGAAAATGTAAAATCAGAGAAAATAACTCAGGAATATTGGTTACAACTGCAACAAGAAGACTGAACAACATATACATCCTAGACATGAAGAAGAGAGAGAAGATACATGCCACATAAAAGGATTCCAAGGAAGAAAATGTCCCAAAGACCAAAAATAAGGATGAAGTATTATTGAGTGCCACATGTTTAGGGGGAGCAGCCCCAAAGAAGAGAGTTACCTTTTGCCATTAAACTCAGGGGGAGAAGCCCTACCCTTTGCCATTGATGTCAAAGGGGGAGAGAAATTGGATTCATGATGATAGGGGGAGCATGAGTGTTTCCATCAAAGACAAAGGGGGAGATTGTTGGAAGATTGGTTGTTTTCATTGATGTCAACCCTAGTCATGGGTTTTGGACCACAAGATTGATGAAGGTATTTGGACATGAAGGAAAATGCACATGTAGATACAAGACCCATGGATGGATAATATACATCATTTTGTTTCTGGTAGTATGTTGCACATCACATGGATCCTCATGGTTGAGGAGAAATGAATTTTTGAAGATGACAAAGTGAATTGAAGAAGGAAGTACATGTAGGCCATGAAGATAATTAAAGAAAAGAATTACAAAATAAGAAATTGTCAGGTTGGCCCTAATGTTAAAAAGAAGTGACATAAATGGTATAAATAAATATCATTATACATTCATTTGATACACAATTCAAATTTCAGAGGAAATCAGAAGTAAAGAAGGTCGGATTTCAAGGGAGGATGAAGTGTTTTGGTGATGTGTTCTAAGGTATGTTATTTTCAGGTCATCTTACCATTTGTTCTATAAAAAAAATTGTAGAATGATTCAGATAGTGAAATTTATATGGTATTGAGAAGACATATCAAGGTACCTGTGGTAAAAATTTCATCGCTTGATTCTCTATAATTATGGAGATACACTCTATGGAAGATAGGGTTTTTTACCAGTCCTGGAGTTAGTCAATAAACAAGTGTTTCGAGTAAAACAGTCATAAATTATTCATAGAGAATCCAAATGAAGTGGGAAAGATTGTATTGGAAAGAGTACAGACTGTAGTTTCTTGTGTGTGAGTTTACGAATCTGATGTTAAATATTGAGCGTGGAAAATTCTATGCAAGTTCGGTCTCCTGAATAAACCAAAATTGAACAAAGTCTACCATTCTCTCTGTAACTTGTTTTTGGGTGGAAGGAAGGGGTAAGGATGGAGAGTTAAATCCTCTCTTGATATTGGAGTACTGTACATTCCTCTTGGAGTTTTATTCCTCCCTTTACATTTGGAAGTTGTAGCTACCTTTGAAAGTCATTACTTCCCTTGAACAATAATTATTGATTATTTTTCATATATTGTGCATGGTGTATTGTGGTGTATTGATGTAACTCTTATACTATTGTTAATTTCTCATTGGATATAGTTGAATGGTTTAAGAATAAGTTGAAAAAGGTTTTAAATTGTACTTGATACTGATTCACCCCACTCTTAGTATCAACACAATTCCATGTGCCCTATGATAATTCTTAAAATAATTAGATAAAATGTCACAACTATGATTAGTACATAAAATATCCAAATTCTTCCCACACTTGATTTTTATCTAATTTATTCAAAACTTGAAAAGTTTCAAAATATTTTAACTTGCTACTGAGAAAGTAATCCGATGCCTTTCTTGTCAAATAATTGATGAATGATTCCAAGGGGTGAGCTCAATATCTTGTTGCCAATATTTATAGGCATTTGGCTAGGTTCATGCTAGTAGATGTCTAGCTTAAAACCTTTTGGGTTAGAAGCACAAGTCTATGCTAACATGTTTGCTAGGGATTCCATCAACGAATGTAGGGGAGCATCCTTTGGGTTTCTTTATGATATTTTTATTAGGAAATAAAATTATCTATAAATGTAATGAAGTATATATAAATGTAAGGACGTATCTATAAATGTAACATTAATTCAAGGTCCAAGGGTAAGATGCATTTCTTCTATAGAATTAAAGGAAAAACATGCTATCAAAATGACTCACAAACAAATAGATGAGCTATCATCACCCGTGGAGTAGTTTGATACACTTGTTATGAGAGATTGTCAAATGAAAAAGATTGTTACTAATTACACTAGATCTAGTAAAAGGAAGAAAGGTAAGACCAAGGTTCCCAATATCTTTAAATATTTTTTGGGTCCAAAAAGTCCTCTTATGTTGAGCTAGTAAAATCCAATAAGAAGTTACAATTGTAAACATAGTGATTAAACAAAAAATTTCTAACTTATAAGTTGAGGGCTCCAAGAACACAATCCATGGGTGTTCTTTTAAAATCCATTGATAATGAAAGTGCACTAGATAAAACCTTAGGAATGAAAATTAAGGAATATATTACTTATTCTCATCAATTTATTAATGATAAATTGGATGATATCCTTGTTAATACATATGCATTCACACATTTGAAACCTAATATTCCAAATTGGATAAAATAAGATGAATTATTCGAGTAGAACCATCAGCAGGTTATTCAACAATTGGAAGAAAAATGGTTTAGTGTGTATTTGGAACACGAACAAAAATGGAAATCTAAGATAAGGGAAAGCATGGAGTAGGTGGAAATTAAACAATAAGAAGGGATTTGGTGCTATCACTACAAGAAATCTCTTGTAGATCTCCACCCAATATTTATGCCATGTTTCTACATGAAACATGGACTCATTTTAGACTACAGAGAATAGCAACTATGCAACCTAGCGAGACACACAACAAATAGGAACTTGGGTTATTATGCAGAAGAAGAATTTGGTTGCCCGGCCTTTAACTAGTGTGATAATAATTCAAGCATTCCTAAGAGAGAATGAATGGTTGCATGAGGACTTCCAACTATTTTGAAAAGGGGGAGATGAAGAGGTCATAATTTTGCATCCTTTTTCTATACATATTCCTTCCTTATCTATCCTTTTTCCTTTACTATATCTACTTTTTCCTCTTCTAATACACTATTTTCATCTCCATTTTCCAAGGTTCCATTTCCAAGCATGCAAGGTATTTTGGACTATTTTGACAAGTTTTTCTAGTTTATAGGTAGACTTAAGGGAATGATATTTTGCTACCTAGGTTTTTCTAAGTGTTTGTACTAACATTTGGTCATATTGAATATTCACAAGATGTTTTTGTATCACATTGAATTTTCCCAAATATTTCTACAACATATGGATTGAAGTCAACCTGCAACACTCCACTTCAACATCTAGCAGTTTTAAATATGGCCACACAACCTCCAATATAGATTCCACACAACTTCCACCTCAATGATAGTATATTGAATATGAACCAATCACATTCAAAGCTAGCAGTTGGATATACTCTAGCCACATTGAATGCTAGAAAGTGAAGATGACATATTCAAGGCGAGCATATTGGAGATAACTTTCACCAATTTTGAAATAATTTAAATGTAGTGATTGAAGTGGTTTTAACATAGATGATACGACTTGAACCAAAATGAAACATAAATATGCATCTCTTTTATTGATCATACTAGACTTCATAGAATAGAGGAATCATTTAAAGCATTGGTTACAAAATAGTATGAGTCTTGTGATCTTGTGTATGTATAAACAAGGGAGCAACACTTCTCATGGGAGAGGTTTAGAGAAAATGCTCCGACACATCATAGGATAAAATACAAATTTTTGGAAATTTCATTCTAGATATAAATCCTTGTTTCATAAATTATATGTGATTATATGATGCATTAAATCATGTTTTTTTTAATGGTGTATTTTAATCTCAACACCATGCCCTTGGGAGGTAGAGCTCACTGCAATAGAATAGAGTGTTGGGTAGTTTATATTTTTTTTTCAATTTCATTTTTAATCGTGTTTTCTCTATTCCATTTTTGCACATTTAAAATTCTATAGTTATTCATTCCTCTTACAATCATAATTCCATAAACTAGTCTTTCAATTTCATTATTCATAGATTTAGATATTAAGTTCAACAATTACAATTTTGAATTTTTATCTTTTAAATTCAAGCATTTGATTTTGTAGCTTAGTTCTTATTCAATATTTATGAATTTTGTAGCTTAAGTATTGAAGTTTTCTACAATGGCTAAACCTTTGCAGAAGTTACTAGCACCAAAAACTTTGACTTATAGAAAAAAATGACAAACTATGCATATAGATTCTCTTATGACATAATTGTTCTCATTAATATGGTGGGATATCCAGTAAATAGCTCATCGTCATTCTTGTAGCTGATTTTTCCATTCTGAAGTAGCTAACCTATAGATTTTGATTTATGAAGACTAGCATGTTTTTTTTTTTCTATAATGGCATTTCATTTCTTAGATATCAATACAATTTTATTGGCACAATCATATTAGAAAAAACAATCTAGGAATCTAGAGCCTATACATACAATGAATAACATCTCGTAATATATTATGCTTCTAGGTTGATAAACTAAAATGAATAACAATTAACCTTACCATTGTCACATTAGAAAGGTATATAATCATAATTTCACCCACCCTTCCAAGGGTGAGTATATGTGTGTGTGTGTGTGTAACATGAATGCACACATATATTCTCACATTACACTGCCCACCCTCTTGGGGTTGAGTATGTGTGTGTGTGTGTGTGTGTGTGTGTGTGTGTGTGTGTGTGTGTGTGTGTGTGTGACATGAGAAAACACATAACATTGCCACTATGAGGGTGCTCATTATAGGGTGAGTATCAATGCACACGCATATCTTCATCTATAGGAGGATTTGTGATGTGGTGTTAGGATATGTGTCCACACACACACACACATCCTCACCCATAAGAGTATATTCATATTTAGTGTGGGGTGAGTATATGTATTTGTGTGTGTTCACACACACATATCCTCACCAATAGTAAGTCACAAACCCATTTCCTTGCCCATGTTAAATCACACACACGTATACTCTATGTCGATAGGGTGGGAATTGAAAGGTGTTTACACACACACACACAAACACACCCTCACCCTTGGTAGGGTGGGTGGTGTGGGGTGTTCATGTACACACACATATCCTCACCCCCATTATGGTGGGAAGTGTAGGGTGAGGATATTTGTTCACCCACACACACTCACCCTTGGGAGGGTGGGTAGTGTGGGGTGAGGTTGTGTATGTGTGTGTGTGTGTGTTAATATACACAAACATGTCATCACCTATATCAAATTATATAAAAGAAACCAATTCACTCTCGAACGAAGGTTTTTTCTTGGCATTGCAAGTTTTCTTCTTGTTAATTCAAAATATTTGTTGGCCATACTTTTTGGAGAATTATGCTAGTGTATGAGTGAGCTTGGAATGCTTTATACTATCTATATCTTATTGAATCACTATAACATATTTTATATTACAACTTTGTATTCCTTCTCATATTTGTTTTATCTATTATTATTTTTGGCTATAAATGGTGCCAATGTATCGTTATGGACTTGTATCTTTTAGTCTAGTTGTAATTTAATGTCAATTTATTGTTATTAATTTTGGAAATATAGGTAGTGTATAATTTAGTGAGCTTGATATTGTTTATTTCTTGCATTCATTTTTAATGGTTTCATGTTTGTCAATTATTTAAATTCCCCAATTGTGACATTTATTTTACATCAAATTTAGATCAAATGCATTTTGCATCATCATTTTGCATCATGCATATTAGATTTAAATTCATAAAACCAAAAATGTCAGTTGATCCATAATTAGGAAGGTCTAATTGGGCCCTTTTGGTAGGTGAACATGCCTCATTGACTATGGGACCATTTCCCATGTCATCAACATGTTGCACCAGTTAATGAATTTATTGGTAGTGATCATTTAGAGGTTAACTACTCCTTTGTCTCTACTACAAAAAGTGATAATGATGGAAAATATATGTATACTTAATTGTAAATTAGATATTTCATGAACAATAAATTATAATTTTTATGGTTATATAATATGAAATTGATCACTTTTAATTTTTTCTTTCTTCTAGATATGGGTTCTATGTTTCTTTTGCATAGGCCTAATTTTCATTCTAATAAAAAATGTATGTCAATAGAAGAATCCCATCAAGAAGATGAAAAAAACATCCCTCTTACTCAAATTTTGAAAGAAAAATTTAGGGGAAATACACAGTATTAGAAGACATTAGTATTAATATTGCATTCATGAGATATATGAATACATTAGGCAATCTTGATATTCCTATTCTAAGGTCTTTGACTAGAAGGGTGAAGAGACCCTTGCGCAAGTCCTCAAGAAGATAGAACTTGGGGTTATTACGACACCCAAGAGTCACACTAGTTGGGAAAGTGGGTGCCTTGGGCATGCAAACACGCTAAGGGAATTTCTCAAGCATGGGGAAAAGCATTGGGCGAAAGCGAACAAAAGAAGGGGTGCACCAAATAGGTTGGGGTGTGTCGGCATGAGGAGAGCACCAAGGTTGAGACACGATGGTCCCAAGGGACCCAAAATTTGACGAGTGGATGGGTTCATTTATGCACATGGGTCAATGAAGGGGCGTGATTGTTCATTTGGGAGTGATGGTTCATGAAGGGGTGAAGCTGATCAGAAAATCCTTAGATGTAAAATTAATCTTTAAACATATACTAATATCCGACCAGATTCAGGAAATGAAGATAGTTTTTTACTATTTGCAAATAACATGTAAAAACGCTTATTTATTCATAAACTTCAATAACTGATGAACAAATTGCATAATAATGAAAGATAACATAATAGAAGATAAAAGAACTTAATAAGACAAGAGTTGATAATGGATTTCATCCCTCCTAGGGTACATCTCCATGTCCATTTTCAAACAGTGAGACCACTCTTCATTAATCTCAAATATGCTTCTTTTACAATGATGACTTACAATACCAGATTTTAATTCACTCTTGAATTATGCTTTGCAATCCCATAAACAGAGGTTATCATTGAATTCGTCATGAAATTCTAAGAAAAATGAGTATAAATTCGACCATGTTCTCAATAAGTGCTTTAAGACCCCTTTTTGCACGCATAATGAGACTATGGGTCTCATACATGAAAAATTGGACTAAGAATTTTCATACATAGGATTTTTACACAAAATAGACATCATCATCATATTCCTCTTGAATTTCTGAGAAAAAAGAGTATAAACACTCTATACTTTCCTCAAAGAACTCAATGGCACACAAAATGAGGCAAATCTAATGTGGGAACACCTTTTGCATGCAAAATGAGGAAAAAATATGCAATAGGAATGAACTCCAATGTAGTGGCACATACTTCCATCTCATGCATAGGTTCCGTGCTAGGTTTAAATAGGACAAAAAATGGATCTAAATCCATTGGCACATTACAACATAAATTAATTGTAGAACAAAATTAATTAAATGTCATTAATTAACACAGTTAAATTGGTTGGCGCAATGGTTAAGGCTCCGAGAATATATCCCAGAGGTTTCGGGTTCGATCCATAGTCATGCACATTCATTGGTTTTATTTGTTATAACCATTAATCTGTTGAAACAATATAGTCATGTGCATTTAATATATATTAATATCATATATATATATATATATATATAACCATTAAATATAAAACCAACGAATTAACAATTGACCACCGTTGGAGTTTGGTCTCGAACCTTTATTGGCCAATCCAGGTCTGACACGTGGCAGCTCATGTTTGTTCCACTCACACCATGCCACAAAGTATTCCATGTCACTTGCCAATTGTACTATACAGTCATGCCATGTGGTGCATGTTGGTACTACCATGTCTCTGCCAACTATGTGTATAGATGATGACGTGTCCACTAACTAGGCTTCCATGTCATCGCACATATGCTAACTATACATGTAACTTTCCACATCATCCATATGGATGACACGTGGCACATTTTTATTGGTTCACATGGGTGCCTAAAAAAGACAAAAATGAGTGACATGTGGAAGCCTCTCGTGTTTCCACGTCATCTTGCTAGTGTCAGTATGACATTATATGCCAGTTGTATGACATGTATGGATAGGCCATGTGGCATCCTATGGGCCTGCCACATGGCACCCCTTCTTTGACTTTTTCCATGTTTGACCAAAACTTTGATCGGCCATAACGTCTTCATACGAACTCTGTTTGAGGTGATTTTTACATCGTTGGAAAGATATTGCCGAGCTATACACAATGGAGTCATTTCCAAGATCATTTGAGAAAATCAATTTTGAGCATTTTTGGATCCTCCTAGATCTCTTTGAGCATTTTGGATCCTCCTAGATCACACCTCCCCACTAACGAACTTGTGGACCTCCAAAAGTATGGATCATTCAGAAATCAAGTCAAGATACTTCCGCTTCACTTGTCATGTATCATCCATCTTTTCTTCTTGGATAACGTGCACCTGAATCATCACAATAATAATGAATATTGAAACAACAATGTTGACCATGTTAACTATCCCCTTAAATTCACAAAATCCATCATTCATTGTTGCAGCTATTGACCATATTCCATTGATTAGTAATAAATTGAACAACAAAATTGAATATACAGATGTGAAAAAGAATGAACCATCAACATATTTTCCCTTATTAATAGGAACAACATCAACCAAATGACATGTTTTACTTTCAATCGTAGGTTGTAAATCTAAATCATGGATACTAGCATTAACTAGCATGTGCCCTGTAGTGAAAATTGTCAAATTCGTCTTCATATGATGAGCTCTAACAATGAAATCAATACCATCCTTGAAAAGATGATACTTGTTTTGTTCCCTATAGAAAATGGCCTTCATGTCATACAATTATGGCCTTCTGAAAACCATCCTGCAAATCTCAAGTGGAACAATGTCTAACTTTACCTCATCAATGAAACTGGATGTGATAGAAAACCACAACTTGCATTTCTTAGTTACATGTACCTGAGTATTATCACAAATCCATCCCAAAGGATATGGTCTTGGATGAGGCCTAGTTTCCAATCCCAAATTCTGAACAACTTTCTCTGAAATAATATTTACTTGTGATCCACTATCAACAAGTGTATCAATCTTAGTGTTCTTTGAGATAACTCATAAATGAAACAATTATTTTATTTTCCTTCCATTGAGAATTGCATTAGCCTTTGAAGAAGAAGTATGTGAACTGAAACTTGCAACAAAATATTTACCTTTGATTCCCATAGTTGTAACCTTGGGTTCATCCTCATAATCTGATCCAATCTCCTGAACTATGGTCGTGGTCTGATTTTTACCCTTTCTAGGTTGATCCCACTTCATCTTCAATTCTAGTAGCAACTTCCAAAGATTATTCTCATCGTGTCCCTTTTTCTCGCAATGAGAACATGTAGGCTTCTTCTCTTCATCCTTCTTCATTGTAGTTGTTTTCTTACTCTTCCTTTTTCCCTTCGACTTCTCCTCAAATTCATGTGGCTCTCCTAACACATACTCAACAACATGTTTTCCTTTGTTGGCTTCAAGATGAGTAGACTATACTAATACGCCATCAATATTAGTAGGATTAAACATCAATATAGTATGGAAAATATATGGATGCATACCACCAATATAGTTTAGAACAGTCACGGGAGTATGTAATGGAATTCTTCGAAGACAATGCCTTCCTCTTAAATTCATGTGTATAAGATTGAACATATTTTCCTTTTCCTTGTCTTAAAAGTTGCCAAGCAATAATGGATGTGTGCATATAAGATAATGGATAAAATTTCTTTCTTAATGCAACAACAAATTCAATCCAGTAAGAGATGATTTTACCATGTTGAATAAGATCATATTGTGTCTGAATCTCCCACCATGTCAAAGTTGTCTCGCTTAGGTGAAGAGTAGCCAACTGGATCCTTGAAATTTCATGTATAAGTTTTTGTACCCTGCAATACACTTCAATATGTTTGACCCAATTATCTAACTTCTCTGCATTCAAATCTCCATCATAAGTAGGAAAATCAAACTTTACATCTTGCTTTAACAAAGGAAAATCATGAGAATGAAAAGACTTCTTAGAATTTTGTTTCCTCTTATGAGAAGAATGTTCACTTTCATCGGAAGAATATGATGATGATGATGGGGATGAAGGAGGCTCTAGAGGTTCTTCACCTTATCCTTCTCCTTTAACTACTTCAATTTTTACCGATGTACTTTCTACCTTGGCCTTCTTTCGATCCTCATACATTTATTCCACCATAGCCTTCATTAAATTAAATGCCTTGAAGAAATCATCTTCATATTCATAAGGACCTAACCTTCTTCTTGAAGACATTTCTCATTTTCGAGTGAAGCTCATTGAACCAATTTCAGGATTATAACTTGCAATTTTTCCTTAACCTCACTTAGATTCTAACCTCGTAAGCATCCACTTGTAAATTAACGTCAAAAACATCTATGATACCCAATTGATCCAAAAATACTTAGATGTAAAATTACTCTTTAAACATATACTAACATCCGACCAAATTAAGGAAATGAAGATCATCTTTGATTGTTTGCAAATAACATGTGAAAACACTTATTTATCCATAAACTTCAATAACCAATGGTTAACTTGCAGAATAATGAAATACAACACAACAGAAGATAAAATAACTTAATAAGACAAGAGTTGATAATGGATTTCACCCCTCTTGGGCTACATCTCTGGGTCCCTTTTCAAATAGTGAAACCAATCTTCATTAATCTCAAATATTCTTATTTTACAATGATGACTTACAATACCAAATTTGAATTCGCTCTTCAATTCTGCTGCTCAATCCTAGAAACAAAGGTCACAATTGAATTCCTCATGAAATTATGAGAAAAATGAGTATAAAGTCGACTATGTTCTCAACAGGTGCTTAAAGACCCCTTTTTGCACGCATAACGAGACTATGGATCTCATACATGACAAATTGGACTAAGAATTTTCATACATAACATTTTTACACAAAATAGACATACCCCTCAGATTCCTCTCAAAATTCTAAGAAAAATGAGTATAAACACTCTATACTTTCCTCAAAGAACTCAATGGCATGCAAAACGAGGAAAAAATATACAATAGGAACGAACTCCAATGTCTTGGCATGTACTTCCATGTCATGCATAGGTTCGGTGCTAGGTTTAAATAGGCCAAAAACCGGATCTAAATCCATTGGCACGTTACAACCAAAATTAATTACAAAAAAAAACTAATTAAATGTCATTAATTAACATAGTTAAAGTGGTTGGCACAATGGTTAAGGCTCCAAGAATATATCTTGAAGGTTCTAGGTTCAACCCATAGTCATGCACATTCATTGGTTTTATTTTTTATAACCATTAATTCATTGAAACAATATAGTCATATGCATTATATAATATATATATATATATAGAGAGAGAGAGAGAGAGAGAGAGAGAGAGAAATAAAACCATTAATGTATAAAACTAATGAATTAACATTTGACCACCATTGGATTTTGGGCTTGAACTTTTATTGGCCAATCCAGGCCTACCACATGGCAACCCATGATTGATCCACCTCACACCATGCCACAGAGTATGCCATGTCACCTACCAATTGTATGATCGTGCTATGTGGCGCTTGTTGGTTGCCATGTCACTACCAACTATGCATATGGATGATGATGTGTCATCTAACTAAGTTTCCACATAATTGTGTGGATGTTGACTATACCTTCCACCTGTCACCTGCCACTTCATTCATACAGATGACACATGGCATAGTTTTATTGGTCCACATGGGTGCTTAAAAATGAAAAAATGAGTGACATGTGGCAGCCTCTCATGTTGCCACATAATCCTGCTAACTTCAGCATGATGCCATCTTTCAGTTGTGTGACTTGTACTGATAGGACACATGGCATTCTGTGGGCCTACCATGCGACACCCCTGCTTTGACCTTTTCCATGTTTGACCAAAAATTTGATTGGTCATAATGTATTCAGAAGAAATTTGTTTGAGGTGATTTTTGCGTGGTTTGGAAGATATCACCAATATCCACACAATGGAGCCATTTTCAAGAGCATTTGAGAAAATTAATTTTGAGCATTTTTGGATCCTCCTGGATCTCTTTGAGCATTTTGGATCCTTCTAGATCACACCTCCCTACTGAAGAACTTTTGGACCTCCAAAGTTATGGATCATTCAGAAATCAAGTCAAGATACTTCTGCCTCACTTATCCTATATCATCCATCCGTCCTTCTTGGATAACATGCACTTGACTCATCACAATAATAACGAATATTGAAACAACAATGTTGACCAAGTTAACCATCACCTTAAATTCACAAAATCCAGGATTCATTGTTGTAGCTACTAACCATACTCCATTGATTAGTAATAAACTGAGCAACAAAATTGAATATACAAATGTGAAAAAGAATGAACCATCAACATATTTTCCCTTATTAACAGGAACAACATCAACCAAAGGACTTGTTTTACTTTCAATTGTAGTTTGTAAATTTAAATCTTGGATACTAGCATTAACTAGCATGTGCCCTGTGGTGACAAATGTCAAACTTTTCTTCATATGATGATCTCTCACAACGAACTCAATCCCATCCTTGAAAACATGATACTTGTTTTGTTCCCTGTAGAAAATGGCCTTATGTCATACAATTATGGACTTTTGAAAACCATCCTGCAAATCTCAAGTGGAACAACGTCTAACTCTACCTCATCAATGAAACTGGATGTGATATCAAACCATAACTTGCATTACTTAGTTACCTGTACCTAAGCATTATCACAAATCCATCCCAAAGGATATGGTCATGGATGAGGCCTAGTTTCCAATCCCAAATTTTGAACAACTTGCTTTGAAATAAGATTTACTTGTGATCCACTATCAACAAAGGTATTAATCTTAATGTGCTTTGAGATAATTGGTAAATGAAACAATTGTTTTATTTTCCTTCCATCAGGAATTACAATAGCCTTTGAAGAAGAAGTACGTGAACTGAACCTTGCAACAAAATATTTACCTTTGATTCCCATAGATGTAACCTTGGGATCATCCTCAGAATTTGATCCAAGATCCTGAACTATGGTCATGGTTTTCATTTTACCCTTTCTAGGCTGAGCCCACTTCGGCTTCAATTATGGATGCAACTTCCAACAATTATTCTCATCATGCCCTTTTTTTCTCACAATGAGAACATGCAGGTTTCTTCTCTTCATCCTTCTTCACTGTAGTTGTCTTCTTACTCTTCCTTTTTCCCTTCGACTGCTCCTCGAATTCATGTGGCTCTCTTGACACATCCTCAACAACATGTTTTCCTTTGTTGGCTTCAAGATGAGTAGCTTGTATTGATACTTCGTCAATGTTGGTAGGATTAAACATCAATATAGTATGGATAATATATAGATGCATACCACCAATATACTTTAGAAGAGTCTCAGGAGTATGTAATGGAATTCCAAAAGAAAATTCCTCCCTCTTAAATTCATGTGTATAATCTTGAACATTTTCCCCTTTTCCTTGTCTTAAATGTTGCCAAGAAATCATTGATGTTTGCATATAAGCTAATGGATAAAATTGATTTCTTAATGCAACAACAAATTCAATACAAGAAGAGATGATTTTACCATGTTGAATAAGATCAGCTCGTGTCTGCCTCTCCCACCATATCAAAGTTGTGTCGCTCAGGCGAAGAGTATCCAACTGTATCCTTGAAGTGTCATGTATTATTTTCTATACCCTGCAATACACTTCAAATTGTTTGACCTAATTATCTAACTTCTCTGCATTCAACTCTCCATCATAAGTAGGAAAATCAAACTTTACATCTAGCTTTAACAAAGGAAAATCATGAGAATGAGAAGACTTCTTAGAACTTTTCTTCCTCTTATGAGAAGAATGTTCACTTTCATCAGAAGAATATGAGGAGGAGGAGGACGACGATGATCATGGGGATGAAGGAGGATCTGGAGTTTCTTCACCTTCACCTTCTCCTTTATCTTCTTCAGTTTTTACTGATGTACTTTCTCCCTTGGCCTTCTTTTGATCCTCATACATTTATTCCACCATAGCCTTCATTAAATTAAATTCCTCGAAGAAATAATATTCATAGTTTTAAGGATCTAACCTTCTTGGTGAAGCCATTTCTCATTTTCGAGTGAACCTCCTTGAACCAATTTGAGGATTATAACTTTCAAGTTTTCCTTCACCTCACTTAGATTTGGACCTCGTAAGCATCCACTTGCAAATAAATGTCAAAACCATCTATGATACCAACTCGATCTGAAAATCCTTAGATGTAAAATTACTCTTTAAACATATACTAACATCCAACCAAATTTGGGAAATGAAGATCGGATTTGACTATTTGCAAATAACATGTGAAAACGTTTATTTATCCATAAACTTCAATAACTAATGAATAAGTTGCAGAGTAATGAAAGATAACACAACAGAAGATGAAAGAACTTAATAAGACAAGAGTTTGTAATGGAGTTCACCCCTCCTAGGCTACATCTTCGCGTCCCTTTTCAAGCAGTTAGACTACTCTTCATTAATCTCAAATATGCTTATTTTACAATGATGACTTTCAATACCAAATTTGAAGTCACTCTTGAATTCTGCTGCTCCATCCTAGAAGCAAATGTTACCACTGGATTGCTCAAAAAATCTGAGAAAATTGAGTATAAACTCAACTATGTTCCAACAGGTGCTTAAAGACCCCCTTTTTGATGCATAACGAGACTATGGGTCTCATACATGAAAAATTGGACTAAGACTTTTCATACATATAATTTTTACAGAAAATAAACATCGCCATCAGATTCCTCTCAAAATTCTGAGAAAAATGAGTATAAACAATGTATACTTTCCTCAAAGAACTCAATGGCATGTAAAACGAGGCAAATCTAACATTGGAACACCTCTTGCATGCAAAATGAGGAAAAAACTAAGAAATAGGCATGAACTCCAATGTCTTGGCATGCACTTCCATGTCGTGCATAGATTTGGTGCTAGGTTTAAATAGGCCAAAAACCATATCTAAATCTGTTGGCACGTTACAATAGAAATTAATTTCTTAACAAAACTAATTAAATGCCATTAATTAACATAGTTAAAGTGGTTGGCGCAATGGTTAAGGCTCCAGGAATATATCCCGAAGGTTCTGGGTTCGATCCACATTCATGCAAATTCGTTGGTTTTATTTGTTATAACCATTAATTTGTTGAAACAATAGTCATATGCATTATATATATATATATATATATATATATATATAACCATTAATATATAAAACCAACGAATTAATAATTGACCACCGTTGGAGTTTGTGCTCGAACATTTATTGGCCAATCCAGGCCTACCACGTGGCAGCTCGTGAATGGTCCACCTCACACCATGCCACAGAGTATGCCATGCCACATGAAAATCGTATTGTATGGTCATGCCACATGGTGCTTGCAATACTACCAACTATGCGTACAGATGTAGACATGTCTGTTGACTAGGCTGCCACATCATTGTATGGATCTAAATTGTACCTTCCACCTCTCACCTACCACGTCATTTGTATGGATGACACATGGCACATTTTTATCTATCCACATGGGTGCCTGAAAATGCCAAAAACAAGTGACACATGGGAGCCTATCGTGTTGTCACGTCATCTTCCTGACATCATCATGAAATCATCTATCAGTTCTACAACCTATATGGATAGGCCACATGGCACCCCTACTTTGAATTTTTCCATGTTTGACCAAAACTTTGACTGGCCATAACTTATTCATACAAACTCCATTTGAGGCAATTTTTGCGTCGTACGTTGGAAAGCTATCACTGAGATCTATGCAATGGAGTAATTCTCAAGAGAATTTTAGAAAACAAATTTTGATAATTTTGGATCCTCCTAGATCTCTTTGAGTGTTCTAGATCCAATTGGATCAGAAAAACACCCAAAAGACGTGAATGTTTGCAATGGTGACCTTTGGAGTCCATATAATATAACAAGGGCACACAACCAAGGAGGGAAGATTGGAACAAAAAGGATAGAAATATAAACTCTTTGATTCTAAGTTAGAATTGGATGAAGAGGGGAAAACTCCATCAAGGATCCAAGTCACTCCACATAGGAGGACTTGTGCTACCTTGAGGTGATTTTGTGGACTGATATGGGGTGACCTTCTTTTAGGTTGTGTTTAGGGATGTCTTGTCACATGTTTGGGTGAGGTAGTTATGAGACATGACCGTAGGTATGTGTGAAGTCTTGTAGTAGAGAAGAGACTGTGTATTTGGTGGATGCGCATTTGGGATGCTACACAAGAGTTGTAGAAGATGTTATGATGGACATGTCTTGGTGTGATGAATCTATGTATGAGTTTTTTGATGAAGTGAGGTGAGTCGTGTGACTCTAACAAGTTGTAAACGAAGACAATAGTTCTCTTATTGTAATTGTTTCAAAATAATAATACTTAGTCAGGTGTTAGGTACATCTTGTGCCTGTAGAAATATAGTGAAACCTACACAGAGAATCTAGCTAATAGTGATTCATACAAATATTGCAAATTGGGAGGAGAGAAGAGATGAGAGAAAAGAATCAAGAATTGTGTTCATTGTATGAGTAAATGGTAAAATACACATGATATACTCTACATGGCTAAGTGAAGTCTCCATAGTAGTGATCTAAAGAGATTTAGACACTCATTGATAGAAACTAAAGTAATTTTCCACCTAGTCCTAGTTAACCGATCCATGCAATCATCAATTAACTAAGTCACACGTCTGGAAGTGAGAGACACACATTCAACTACTTGTGATAAAACTGAGGTTTCCATGCATAAGTGACTTCCACTAGTCTAACTGAGTGTAACTAACTTTGAACTGAAGAGGAGCACCCTATTTTGTAGGGGAATATTCTTTAGAGAGAATATTATCATCTAAAGAAGCGTTGTCAAAATTGGAATATCAACCTTAGGAAAAGAATTACCTAGGTGAGTGTGTAATATCTCCAACACCCCCCCTAAACACTACTAGGGTGTAAATTATGAATGGGTCCCAGAAACCAAGGTCATGTTAGGTACCCATTGTACAATGCATCTAAGAATGAAAAACTAAAAAATAGAGGGATGCATCTAAGAATGAAAAACTAAAAAATAGAGGGAAGAGGGAAAACATCATGGAACCCCCCCCCCCCCCTCAAAGTACAATGCATCAAAAAATAATAAGAAGGAAGAAAGGAAGTTTCTAAGCAGTTGTGTCCTTCAATCCAAGACGATCGTGTAGGAAGTGGAACTTTTTCTCAGCAAATGTCTTGGTTAAGATGTCTTCAGTTTGTTTGGTGGATGGAAAGTACTGCAAATCGATGATCCTTTCATCTACCAATGCTATGATGTAGTGCATATGGATCTTGATGTGTTTGGTCCTTTGTCGCCTCACTAGGTCTCTACAAAACTTGACAGTACTCTAATTGTCACACCAAATGAAAATCAGACTATGAAACTAGATGCCAAGCTCGACGAGGAAGTTCTGAAGCCAAAGTGCCTAAATAGTGATGTTGACCGCTCATTTGTACTCGGCCTCTACTGATGGTAGAGAAATAGATGATTTTCTTTTGCTTGAGCAATAGATGGGACTGAAACCCAAATTAAGAACGTACCCAGATGTGGACTTGCAATCTATGTTATTGTCATCCCATTAAGAATCGGTGAAGCCCATGAGATACAATGCAAAACCTATTGCATATTGGATCCCATAACCTGTGGTGCCTTGAATATATCTAAGGAGTTGCTTGGAAGCCTTCCATTGTAGCTCATGTGGTTCTTGTATGTACCTGGAAACTTCTCCTACTGTATATGAGAGATTTGACCGATTGTAGATGAGATATAGAAGGCTCCCCATAAGTTATCCATACAAGATGTTGTCCACTACTGGTGTATCCCCTCCATCCTCAAGATGTACCCCAGACAAAAAGGGTGTGGTTTCCTACTTGCATTCGGTCATGTGGAATCTAACCAAGAGATCCCAAGCAACTTAGTCTAAGATAGCTTGAATTCTGAAGCATCCTAACTAATCTCGAGACCAAGGAAATAATGTAGTGGACCCATGTCTATCATAGAGAACCTGTCGTACATAATGTCTTTGACCGTGAAAATGGAAGAGGAAAAATTTCCTATGATTAGGAGGTAATCAACATAGAGAAATGGAATTAGCAAGGAGTCTGAGGTCCTCAGCATGTAGACGTTCAGATCTGATTTTCATTTGAAAAAGTGTTGAGAGAGTAAGTAGGAAACCATATTCACATACCATGCTATAGGTTCCTTCTTGATGCCATAGAGGGACTTATTCAGTTGACATACTAAGGATGAGTTATGAATGAACCCCTATGATATCTCCATGTAAATATCCTCTAAGATATCCCCATGAAGAAAATTATTATTCACTTCCATCTGGTGAACTTGCCACCCCCTGGCCACCACAATGGTAATGGTCAATTGAATGGAGTCCATCGTTGCTACGAGAGAAAAGGTATCATCATATCCTATCCCATGAATATGTTGAAATCCTTTAGCAGAAACTCTTGCCTTATACCTTCCCACCTATCCATATATTTCCTTCTTGGTCATGTACACCCATATTCATATAACAAGTTTCCTTTCTAAAGGAAGTGGAACCAGATCCCAAGTCTGGTTCTTGAGGAGATGGTTATACTCCTCCTGCATGGTAGCTTCCCGGAAGGGATTCAATATAGCCTCTGCATAAGTATACAAGTCTAAAGAGTGAACCATATAGCAATGCATGGGAATTACTAGTTTGGTATATGTCAGTGCATGAGGAGGATCCTCAAACTGAGACCTCATTCTCCTTTCATTTGATGGATCCCCCACAAGGTCTCTTGTTGTCTATAGGGTCGTTTGTTCCAACTTGGGCATCTGTGGTGGCTCAACATCTATATACTCATCATTGACATGATAATCATCTTCCAAATCATATTCAGAGCTTATATATGAACCATGATCTAAGTGAGTAGACTCATACTCATTAATGTTTGGTGAAGGCAGTAGTAAAAGGGTCTTTGCATGTGGACCCAATGGTGCATGCAAGGGAGTTTTCTCAAACAGAACAATGTTCTCAATGATGATCATGTCAATAGAGGGATAAAGTAACTTGTAACCCTTCACACCATCTAGATATCCCATGAGGATGCATGCAGTACTCTTCAGATCTAATGATTTACTCTTTTCAAAGGGTACATGGGCCCATCCACGTGATCCAAAAATTTGGAAGTGGGTGACTTTCAGCTTGTTGTCGCTCCATGCCTAAAAGGGAGTCCAGTATTTGACATATTTGTGAGGAGATATATTTTGAATGTGGTTAGCATAGTTAAGTGACTCAACCCAAATCTTGGACCATAGAGATCTTGCATGCAACATGCAAGTGGCCATCTCCTTGAGGGATCTGTTCTTCCTCTCGGCTACTACATTCTACTGCAGAGTGTAAGGTACTGTGTTCTTTAGTTGTATACCTCCCTCTCAATAAAGATGTTGGAAATCTCAGTTCTCATATTCCCCCCCATTGTCTATGTGGAGGATTTTGATATTTCTCCTAGACTGAGTCTCTGCATGTACTTTGAAGTATTTGAGATGCTCAAAAACTTTGTACTTCTTCCTGAGAAAATACACCCAAGTGTATCGTGAGAAATCATCAATAAATGTAAGAACATACCTTGCTTTGTTGATGGATGGATGAGGAAAGGGTCCCATCAGATAATTTTGGATGAGATCCAAAGGATAGGGGGCCCTCTAGTCCTTCCCTTTCTCAAACTTCTCTTGAGGATGTTTTCCAAGAACACATCCTTGACAAACTCCTTTTGAAAAGTGTATGCTGGGAAAGTTGGTGACCATATCATGTTTTCATAGTTGTTTCATTTATTTGAAGTTTATATGGCCAAATATCTTGTGGAATAATCTGCTAGTATCATCAGCATGCATCAGTAGTAAAGCATAATAAGATTTAGCAATGAACTCACTGAAAGTATACAAACAATAATGGTGGTTTACCTCACCAACAACGATCATGGAGTTATCATGAATATTATAAATGGTTACGAAATCAGGTGTGAACTCCACCTTTTTTCCTGTACCAGAATGTGTTATCTAATAAATCAAGAGTAGATTCACATAGAATTTTGGAACATGCAATATGTTCTCAAAAATTTTGTGTGGGAGTTCTACTGTCCCTTTTCCAATGACCTCAACTGGGGTATCATATCCCATGAAGATGGGAAGACCCATGCATGCATAAATAGAAGATAAAAAATTCTTTGTTGTTTTCATATGGTGGGATGTGACTCAATATAATATTCATGCATCAAGATAAGAGTTAATGGAAATCAATGCATGAGAGCTACCTTGTTTGGCTTGATCTTCGGGTTTCTTCTTCACAACTTCGGGATGTGATCCCCGATGTTATTTTTCTAAAGAATTTGTGCCATTTGATCAATCTGATTCTTCATGAATGAGGACTCATGATGATAATCGTGGTTGTAGTAACTGCATTTTGTATTCCCTCTCTTTCCTTTTCCACCTTTGGAGCTTGGGGAATCATCGAATTTTTTGGAGTACCCTTCCTTATTTTTCTCTACATGTGCCTTTCCATTTCCTTTTTTTTTGGAATTTGAAGTGCATTCGCATTAGGTCCCTTGATTATCCCCATTTTGATGAGCTTATCTTTCTCATGTGTGAGGGATTCAATAAACTGATCCAATGACAACATTTTCCAGGATGCTCTTGAAATGAATCTATTTGTATGAAATGATGAGACAAAAACAACATAATCTGGACCAAGTTTTGTTAAGATAGAAAGGATTAACTGACTGTGTTGAGTGGATTTGTCTATTCTACATCTCTTTAGATGAAGGAGGAGGGACTTGAAATTCATAAAGAAGTTTTGGATGTTGTCAAAAAAATTTGGATCTAAGTAATTTATCTCTACCTTGAGCATATGGACTCTCATTTTCTCCTATTTTCCAAAGAGTTCCTCCAACTTTTTCCAAATCGCATCTGGTGTGGTACAAGCTTCAATGTGAAACAAAATCTCGAGGGACATAGACACATAGAGGAGGCCTTAAGCCTCATCCATGCGGTTGAGATACATATTCTTCTCAATAGTATAGTTTGGCTCAACCTCTGTAACCATGGTAATATAATACAAGCCTCTACATCTAAGTTGATGCAAAATTTTTAGCTTCCACTTGAAGTAGTTACGAGGTGTGAGAAGTATTGCGAGCGAATAATCCATATTTTCTTACTACTTCTCCCTTCTAGACCTTCAAATAACATACTTGTGCACCTTTCTCCTAGAAACCTATGGACTCTAATACCATGTAGAATTGTGGTGAAACTTGCATAGAGAATCTAGCTAACAACAATTTGTATAAAGCTTACAAATTAAAAGGAGAGAAGAGATGAGGAAAATAATCAATAATTGTATTCATTGTATGAGTAAAATGGTAAAATACACATAATATACTCTATATGGCTAAGTGAAGTCGTCATAGTAGTGAACTATAGAGATCTAGACACTCACTGACAAAAACTGAAGTAATTTTCCACCGAGTCCTAGTTAAATGATCAATGCAATCATCAGTTAATTGAGTGACATGTGTGTTGATGCCCAAAAGCGCAACATGGAATACTTGCATGCAAATTGGTTTCAATGCATTATTATTTATATATAATTAATAATATACTAGATAGGTGAGACCTCGTATGTGAATGATGATGAAGGATGTCTCGTCTTTTTATGCACTCATGTCTATTATTACAAAAATGACTCTACAATTTTAAAAATTTGAAACTACTTTATGAGCGAAATTGGAAAATGATAGGTTTATTGACGATTTATTTCAAAGGGAAGAGATGAGGCTTTAATTAACATCTTGGTTTATTTTGCTGCACATATATTTTGATTGTTGATTTAAAGACCAAGGATGGGCTATATTTGGATATGGCATATTGCACTTATGAATTCTTGTGATTATCATGGTCATTGGTTAATTTTGAAGGGTGGCAATGCCTAGAAATGAATGTGGAACATACGATATGCCTTGTGCTAAGTGTTCAACATGCACATAAAACTCAAAACTTTATGGAAGATGGAAAACTCGACTTTGTCTTGAATTGTTGTTTGATAACTATAGTGGATTATGCACTGAAGGTGTTGGTGCACTCGTACTGGACTATGGTTGATAGAGTTAATGTAATATACGACGTGCAATTAATGCACGTCACTCTAAACCCTACCTCAAGGTCGCTACCCTCACTTGGTTCACATTTGGTTGATTTCTTGGTTGATGTTGCCTCTATTTTTCTCGGTCTTGGAAGAAATAGTTGTGTTTGTGGTTTCCCTTGGCATTATGCATTTAGGTATGATATCTCTCACCTCTCCATTCATGAAAAATAACTCCACTCAGAATAAAGTCATGAGGCTGGCTCTTACATTTTCTTACATACTGTGTTTTTCCAAAGGTTAATGTATGTTGGTATCAAATGTGTAATGGAATGTAAAGTGGAGGTTTTCCCTATTAGTATTCAAGTGTTTCAAGTTGATGATAGTGTTCGAACTCCTTTAGGTTCGTATTATGTGATTTCTTTATGTCCAGAACGAATATCACTCTGTGATATAATAGTTGGAAAATTTTATGGAAAATGTTTGGGTTTCACTCGTCTTTGGTCATGAAAATTTGAGGTTTTCTTTGTGAGATAAAAGAATAGTTGTTTGCTTAGTTCCATTACACAGTCTTGGAATATTGATAGCTCCTTCAAACTATCTTCAATTTTTTGTATATGTATGAATACGTTTGCCTTATGAATGCCATGAGAGATCTGTGGAAAACCTATGTTAAGAGATGGTTAATTTTTTTTTCAGGAACAAACCCTTTGTGAAGGTTTCTCTTTTGAGTTTTCCCATACCTTTGTTATTTCATTAATGTATGCCATTTAAGGGGTTCAAATTCTGGTCTTGATGTATGAGTGATTGACCCAATAGTGGGAAGATTTGTTATTTGCACTAAATATTGGTTTGTTGTTTGATTACCCATGGGGGTTTTGGTCGATTTTGAAAACTATATTATGATAAAATAAAAGAGCACCAGTTGCACATGTGTTTCGAACCCAGTCTATTACACAACAAATATTGGAAGTGGTAATACCAGCCTTGATTGTCGAAGAGTGGTTGGCTTATGTGGTTTTCCATCGCACGCTTGATGCAGTAATTTTTTAGTTTTTGGAATGATTTTGTGGACAGTCTATTATTAAAAGAACTCTGTGAATAAAAATAAAGTGTACAGTGAACAGTCTTGGAGCTTTCCTAGTTTTTTGAAACAACAGTGTGTTGGATTTGACTTACTAAACAAAGAAATGTTTTGGCAATTGTTTTACTGATGGAAATAGGGTTTTTTTGGATATAATTGCATATAACAGAACAATAATTGTTTTTCCCTCTCATTATATCATTTTTCACTCACTATGTTCCCCTCATTCTCCCAAATACATTAAAACACTCCATGTTTTGTTACTATGAATTTAAGATTGTTTATGAAAAGTGATTTGAAAATGAAAAGGTTTGTGTATACAAATTTTCAAGTGAAGTATGTATGTGTCTTGGGAAATTGGATCAAGTTGCAAGAACATAAACTTAATGAGTTTTTTACTTAAAATTAACAACATAAACATACATAAACAACCATCAAAATAAGCACATAACACAACAAAATGATAAAGGAGTTCACCCCACTCTTGGGCTACATCTCCTAGTCCATCTTCCAATGCATTATTTTCATTATATGCTCAAAGTGTTAAAATCAATGATTTACAATGCTAAAAATGCAAAATAGATGGCTCCAATGGCTCCAGAATGTCCAAAAACCCCTAGTTGGGCTCTCCCTGCACCTGGTGGACAAAAATGAGAAAAATACACTTCCTGGAAGTTTTTCCCAATAACTCGTTGTCTATGCTCACCAAAACACACCTCTATGTGAATGAACCTGGCTCTATGTGTTTCTCATGGAAAAACCCAGCACCACACGTCGTTCCGTAATTCAGGTGAATTTGTCACATGGTTAGGGCGTTAGCACCTTTCCCGGTGGAGGTTGTGGCCGTGTGGAGGGGTACGTGGAAAAGGGCTAGGCCAACTATCTGTGCCTATCAGATTATTCTCTAGATCCCCTCACACTGTTCGTATGACATGTAGTATGGGTCTTGTGATTGAGGGCTGGGGCTAAGCCCCGGCCCTTTTCCGCCCAAACCAAAGTTTAATTTAACTTTAAATATAAGTGAAGAGATATAGGGGTAAGAAACAAAGTTAGACAATCTAGTGGCCCAGCCTATGCAGAGTCTTTCCCATGCTTGGATTTCATTGGCTCGACCCCCACAAAGCCCATACCAAATTTTACAC
Organism: Picea sitchensis; assembly: GCA_010110895.2. Lineage (NCBI taxonomy): Eukaryota > Viridiplantae > Streptophyta > Pinopsida > Pinales > Pinaceae > Picea > Picea sitchensis. Next base: position 146,074 of record SNQJ01S0000274.1, on the reverse strand, counting down.
TACAACAAGGAGGTGCCATGTGGCAGCCCCTAGCTGGGCCACATGGCACCCTTTCATTTGCCTTCAAACATGCCATGTGTCAGACGTGGATTGGTCCACATAACCCTACCAAATCATATTGCCAGGTCATCACACTCTACCACATGTCTAGTCCATGTCAATGGTATGTTCATACGATCAGTTGCCATGTGGCCTGTATGGACTGTACAATCAATATTTTTTTTGCATGTTTGGTAAAATGAACAGAAGGTGATATCTCTCTCATACAAACTCTGTTTGAGCCCATTCAAGTTGTTTTGGGATCGTGAGGACAATATCTATGAAATTAATCCATTTTAGAGCAATTTTGAGCACTTTGATTCTTTATCCTTTTTTTTATCCCTTGGATCACTCCTCCCCATCGTGAAGCCTTTGGACCTCCAAAACACTACTTTCAATCAATATGAAGATGAGGGTATAGTTTCCTCACCTTTCCAACCTCAATCCATTTAGATTTTCTTATATTTTTGCCTTTGAGACCAACACAAAGATACTCCACATTCCCTCATTTTGAAGTTTTTATCTTTCTGTCCAAGATTGTATCCTCATGCAATTCTGAAAGATATTCTAGCGATATGTCATATATTGAAGGAATATGAATATGATCTCATTGATCAACAATCAAAGGAGGTTGATGTAGACCCCCACCCACTCTTGGGGCCTACACGAGCTCCCATTCTAGGATCGATTAACTTCGGGACCTAGAACAACTCACAGGCTCTTTCTGATCCCTCAAATTCACTACACAAGCCTTAAAACTTCATTCTCAAATGAAAAATATTCTTTTGGGGGGTCCTCGAGCACTAGCAAGACCTACCTGGGACCATGGGCCAAAACCGTGGGCTAAACCTCAAGTCTCCAAAGAATTAAGGACTTCGTAGCTATCAAGATTTGGGACTCTCAACAGAATAGGACTCCAATCCTTTCGAACACCGAAGTAACAAAACATCAAACCTCAGCATGGATTAACAGTGGATACCCCACTTCACGGTTTCAAGCTTCAGGGTTCTTCAAAGTAGTTCTCCACAAATCCCCTAGAGTTCCATACCAGCGAATACTCATGGACCACATATCAATGGATCGTGCTTCTCTATCAACCAACGACCATGATCCACTCCAGGACTCCAGGCTTCGGGATTTCCGAATGTCTAACACTTTAAAACCTATGGAGCGTCAAACTAGTGAACTCACGAAGGACCCAAATCAACGATCCCTATGTCTTGGCAGATGGACGACCTAGATTTAATCTGGGCTTCGGGACTTTGGATGTTTCTTCCCTGCTTCCTCTCGCAACCTATGAACTTCTAACTAGCGGAGGTAATATCTTCCCTCCACGTGTACCTTTGCTAACCAACGACCAATATTAACTATGGCTTTAGGAGTTCTTGACCCAAACCAAGGTTTTCCTCTATTCCTTTGGAGTGCTCAATATATGTACTTCACGATCTAATGCCACATGTCCCCCGTCTATGGATGTCTAGGATTAACTCTGTGATTCGAGACTCTGGATGCCTTGCTTCCAATAAATATTTCACTCCTTTCCCTTGGAGTACTATCTATCCAGACCTCAAGATCTACTACTGCATGTCCTCCTCTGATCGACGACTCAGATCGACTCCGGACTTCAGATCTTTAGAGGGATTGAACACTTCTCACCTCTATTATCCCAGACTTTTGGTCTTCCAGATTTGACATTCTGATGACATGTGTCCACCTCTGATCGATGGCTCAGATGAAATCCAGACTTCGGGACTCTAGAGGGATTGAACACTTATTCCCTCTATTCTCTCGGACTTCTAGTCTTCTGGATTTGGTGATCTACTGACACGTGTCCTTGGGAATTGGACGACCGTGATTAGCTCCATCCTTCGAGGACCCTAATTTCTCCAAGATCTATGCTCCAAATATCTCGAATACGCGAATTTCGAAGGACTTCAACTGTTAAGCCTTTCTCAACTTCTCTAATTCTAACGGTGATGAGAGATCCTGGATCCTTCTGAACGGATCTCGTCTATTCGATCCTTAAAAAAAATATGCTTCTCCTCCTTAAGTATTTTGACCGGTATCCTTCCTCAGCTTTGTTCCTCGAGGTATTTCAAACCTCTGTCACACTCCTTATGTCCTTTGAACATTTGGAAGATTTTGGACTTAGATATTTTTTCGAAAATCTCCCTACGCACTCCTTGCGCTTGTCCTCTCTGAGATTTCTTCAACACTTTGACTAAGTGTTGGCCCAACCCACACCTTGCATGGGTCTTCTTCCAACTCTTCTCTCCACTGAGAGATTGTGCACTCCTTGCACTTCCTCTGCAAAGTTTCATGCTACCTCTTCTGAGCTTCTGAGTCAATCTTGACTCGGCCTCGACACTCCTTGTGGGAACTATGCACTCCTTTCACTAGAACTCTCAGAATAGAAACAATTGAAACTTATAGAAACATTAACAATGCACACATCTAACTGTGAAATGAATTCTCAAGCACATAAAACAAATAAAACAAAGAACATGGTATTCACTCCATAAAACTCAGAAATGAGTAACACCATGCATTTGGAATCAAACCTTTTCTGCTTGTATTCATTCAACAAAGTTTGTACATGGACTCATACAACTCGCTGCAAATCTCTACAATAAATAGCAACAACAACAATAATATTCATCAGCCTCATTTGGGCATCGGTTACATATATTTATACACAGAGAGGCTTCTCGAGCCTTCCTACCGATTACCTTAGTGCTATCCTATCACAATTAAAAACACCCATATACTAAGGCTTATTACAATAAATGTCCATTACATTCATATATGAGTTGATGCTCAGTATATGTACAATCTGAAATTGCATTAAAGAAAAATACAATCTCATGTGATCTCATGAAATGGATCAATCCTCCAAACATTAAAAGATCTTTAATTACAACACTTTCAAAATATCAAAATAAGGCGTTGTCCTTGGGATAAAAAATGGTTTGAAATGCACGTGTTGCGTGCTAAGTTTTCCTTCACTTGACCTCTTTAATTGTTGATGGCGATGCTCCTACATCATACTCCTCTAGAAAAAGCTATTCATGGGTTCATGTCCATGAGCTCCTGCATTATTTTTCTATGCTTTTCAATATCAGGTTCAGTTACCCAACTAGCATCCTCTATTGGGTTATCCTTCCACTTCACCAAGTACTCAAAATAAGTTTTCCTCTTGGTCTTCTTAGAAATCCTTTGATCTATACTTTTCTCCATCTGCAGATTTTCTGCTATGGGCATCTAATTTTCCCACTGGATATCCTTCTAATCATTTGATTCTCTTGTATCATCCATCCTGTAAGGGTACATGTTTGCAACATTGAATATGGGTGATATTCCCACATCTTCTGGTAGCTTAATCTCCTAAGCATTGGCAACAAACTTTCTGAGGATTTTACATGGTCCTATTTTCTTCATCTTTAATTTGTTATATGTTCCCCTTAGGAACATTTCCTTCCTCAGGTGTGCGAAAAATTGATCTCCAACTTCAAAATGAACCTCTCTTCTTCTGTGATCAATTTGGCTCTTATACTTTTGATTGCTATATTGTATTTTTCCCTTTATCTGATCATGAAGCTTTTGCATTTCTGTAGAAAAGTCTTCTATTGCGGCACTTCGAAACTAATCATGCCTTAAATATCTCAACTCTGAAATTCCTCTCAGATGCATCCCATACATTATTTGAAATGGACTTTTTCCAGTGCTTCAGTTCGGAGAATCATTATAAGAAAACTCTGCATGGAGAATAATTTGATCCCACTAACTGTGATGTTTAGTGACTAAACCTCTCAACAAATTCCCTAAACTCCAATTTACTACTTTAGTCTCTTTGTATTTCTAAGGATGATATGTTGAACTAAAGGACAAATTTGTCCCCATCTTCTTCCACAGAGTTCTCCAAAAGTGTCGCATGAATTTGGTATCTTTGTCTAAGACTATACTTTTGGGCAAGCCATGCAATCTCACAACCTCCTTGAAAAATAAATTGGATATGTGAGTAGAATCACTTGTTTTTTGGCATGGTATGAAATGTGCCATTTTTGAAAATCTTTCAACCACTGAAAATATGGAATCACTCCCCCTCTGGGTTCTTGGCAATCCCAACATAAAATCCATGCTTATGGCATCCCATGACCTGTCTGAAATAGGAAATGGATGATACAGACCAGTGTTATGTTGCTTCCCTTTTTCATATTGGCAGACTCTACACTTGTCCACAAATTTATTCACGTTGGATCTCATACATGGCCGTGGTATGAATAACTCATTTTTGCATAAGTTTTATCATGGCCGAAATTTCCATCCAACCCTCCATTGTGTCTTTCTTTCAATAGGTTGTCTTTCATTGATCATTTTGGAATACATAGTTGGATTCCTTTGAACAACAATCCATCTTGGATTAAATACTCTATCCACTGATTTATGTCCCTTAGCAAAGGGTTTTCACATGCTTCGTAAGCCTCTTTATAATATGGATCTTCATGATACATTCCCTTAAGGTGTTCAAACCCTAAGGTATCCACTTGAAATTCCTGCATAATCATACATATACTTCTCAAAAAATCAACATATTTTTTAGTGCTATGACTAATGTGCTTAGTAAAAAAGTAAAATTCTACATGATTTCTACCCATTTAGCATGTCTTTGGTTCAATTTCTCCTATCTAGTTATGAATTGTAAAGCATTATTCTCACTATACAAGAAAAACTCCTTTGGAACAAGGTAGTGCCTCCATTTTTTCAAAGCTTGTATTACAGCATAAATTCCTTATCATATGTGAAATACTTTCTCTTAGTGTCATTCAATTTCTCACTAAATAAGAAACAAACTTATTGTCGTGGCTCAATACTACACCAATAGCTACTCCACTTGCATCACATCTCACTTGAAATGTCTTCTTAAACTTTGGCAGAACCAAAATCCGGCGTTCTGTTATCTTCTCTTTAATACTCTGAATATTTTTTCATCTTCTGTTGTCCAATTAAAAGATCAGTGCTTTTTTTTTATGGTGTCCAGTATGGGTGCACAAATGACACTGAAATTCTTGATGAATTTTCTATAAAAAATTGTTAATCCATGGAAGATTCTCACCTCAAATATGCTTCTCATAGAAGGCCATTCTTTGATTTCCCTCGCCTTCTCTAGATCCATCTTGAACTCATTTGAAGAGATCACAAAACCCAATTATATGAGTTATGTCTTCATGAAAGAGCATTTCCTCAGATTTATCAACATCTTCTCTTGCTGCAACCTCCTCACCACCCGCTTCGAGTGTCTTAAATGTTCTCCTTCAGTCTTGCCGAAAAACTAAAATATCATCTATATACACAATTACAATCTTACCAATGAAATCTTTGAGTACTTCATTCATCAATCTCATGAATGTTCTTGTGGAATTCGTTAATCCAAATGGCATGACAAAACACTCATACAATCCTTCATTCATTTTGAATTTTGTCTTCCATTCATCTCCCTCTCTCATTCTTATCTGATGATGGCCACTTTTCAAGTCTATCTTGGAAAAATAATTTGCTCCACTTAAGAAATCCATCAAATCATCCATTCTAGGTAAAGGAAATCTATACCTGATGGTGATCTTGTTGATGGCTCTAGAATCTATGCATATTCTCCAACCCCCATCTTTCTTTGAACTCAACACAATTGGTACTGCACATGGACTCAAACTTTCTCTGAATAAACCCTTATCCAACAACTCCTGGACTTGATTCCTGACCTCTTCATTTTCTTGAGGTGTCAAACTATATGCTGCTTTATTTGGAAAACTTGCTCATGGAATAAGGTCAATGTGGTGATTGATGCTCCTAATGGGTTGTAAAGAAGGAGGTAACTCATCCACCACGATATCAACAAAATTATCCAACAATTCCTGAATCTCTACAGGCAGATAATCCACATAAGTGCTTGTAAGGATGACGTTGGGCTTCCTCACCACAACAAACTGCATCTCCTATTCCTTATCGACTTCATTCAAGAGTTCCTTCCCACTCATGAGAAGTATACTTGGGCTAGCTTCTTCCTTCACTCTCTTATCCTCCATTGGCAACAACATATGTGTACAACCATTCTTCTCAAGGGTGTAAGTATTTTTTCTCCCATTATGTATGACATTTATGTCATATTTCCATGGTCTTCCCAACGAAACATGGAAAACGTCCATAGGTATTACATCACATAGAATCGCATCCTTATAACCTCCTATATTAAATTCAACATTGCATTGTCAACTTACCATGACTTGGTGTCCCTTCTGTAGCCACAATACCTTGTACGGGTTTGGATGTGCAGTTGTCTCCAACTCTAGCTTTTCCACCATTTCCATGGATACCAGGTTATTAGTACTCCCACTATCTATGATTACTTTGCATACCATGTCCTTGGTTTTGCAAGTAGTCCTGAACATATTGTTTCTCTGAACTGGGTCTTTTTCTTCTTTCTCTGGTTTTAAGAGGGATTTTCTCATCATGAGGGATTTTCCATCTTCTACTGCTTCTGCCTCCACATTCCTCTTCTGTGCATCATAAATGTGAGATTATCCACCTCCTTCTTTCTCCCTCTTAGGACATTCCTAATACATATGCCATGTCTTTCCACAGGCATAGTATTTCACTTCTTCTCCTCTGCCTCTTCCTCTTCATCGAGAAAAAGAGTTTATGCCACCATATTTTCCCCCTCGGGAACTTCCTCCTCTTTCATTCTGACAATGATACTTTCTAGCTTCAGTTCTAGGTTCCTGGAATTTCTCTCGGGCTGTTCCTCTACCTCTGTTTGGAGTATTTCCTCTGTTTTGTCAGCTTTGTTTTCTGGCCAAATTATCCTCTGCTTTGAGTGCCATTTGATAAGCACCTCCCATTGTTCTCATCGTCATCATGTTGATTTTATCCTAGATTTCATATCTCAGACCATTAATATACCTGACAACTTTTTCTTCAACGTTATCTCGATGTCCTACTCTGATGTTCATCCTGTAAAACTCTTCAGTGTACTCCTTCACTGACAATCCCTTCTATTTCATGTTCTGCAACTTCTTAACCAAATTTAACTAGTAATCCTTGGGTATGAATTTATCTTTTAATTTAGCTACCATTCTATCCCAACTTTTGATTTTTTGCTTACCTTTGTATCTTTTGTCGGGTTGTAGATCATCCCACCATAGCGTTGCATGTCCCTTCAGTCTGGTAATAGCATGCTTCACCTTCTTTTCATCATCGATCTCCTCATAATAGAAGTACTTGTCTAAATCACCTATGTAGTCTAATAGCTCCTTAACATACAAATTGCCTTCATACATTGGAACTTCTATTTTTTCTTTGGCCCCCATTTTTACAACATCTCTAAAAAATCATTCCTTTGCAGCTTCTTCTCCTGCAACTCCTTCTACTTACATTTCTTCACTCTCAGGCTCATCAATGTTACCAGCATTAGGTTCTCTTCTCTATGCTATCTCCATGGAATCCATTCTCGTACGAAGTTGCCTCATTTCTTGTTCCATGGATGGATTTTCTACAGGTATCTCCCCACGTGTTCTGGGTGGGATGGTTATGAATTATCTTTCACACAGAGCTTAATTCAGGATCTGATACCACTTGATGCAGACCCCCACCCACTCCCAGGGGCCTGTGTGACCTCCCGGTCTAGGATCAATCGAGTTTGGGAGCTGTAACATAACACAAGTTCTTTTTGAGCCCTCAAATTCACTACACAAGACTTAAAACTTCATTCTTGAATGTAAAATCTGATTTTCAGGGGTCCTCGAGCACTAGCAAGCCCTACCCAGGATTGTGGGCCAAAATCGTGGACTAAACCTCAAGTCTCTGAAGAATTCATGAATTCAGAGCTATCAAGATTCGAGAGTCTCAACATAATAGGAATATAATCCTTCTAAACACAGAAGTAATGGAATGTCGAACCTCAGCAAGGATTAACGAAGGATATCCCACTTCGCAGTTTCAAGCTTCAAGGTTCTTTGAAGTAGTTCTCCACAAATCTGTTAGAGTGTTGGACCGATGAATAGTCACAGACCACAGATCAACAAACTACACTTCTCCATTAGCCAATGGCCATGATCCACTCTGGGACTCCAGGCTTTAGTATTTCTGGATGTCTAACACTTTAAAACCTATGGAGTGTCGGACTAGCGAATTCGTGAAGGAGCCAAATCGACGGTCCCTACGTATCGACAAATGGACAGATTGGATTTACTCCAGGCTTCAAGACTTCAAGCATTTCTTCCCTTCTTCCTCTCGCAACCTCCGAATGTCGAACTAGCGAAGGTAAGATCTTCCCTCCACGTGTCGCTTTGCTGACCAACGACCAATATTAACTCTGGCCTTCGAGAGTTCTTGACCCAAACCAATGTTTTCCTCTATTCCTTCGAAGTTCTCAGTATCTAGACTTCACGATATGATGTCATGTGTCCCCCATATATGGATGTATAGTATTAACTCTGCGATTCGGGACTCCGGACACCTTGCTTCCAAGAAATATTTCACTCCTTTAACCCGACGTACTAGCTCTTCGAACCTCTGGATCTACTACCACATTTCCTCCTTTGATCAATGGCTCAGATCAACTCTAGACTTTGGAGCTTCAAAGGGATTGAACACTTCTCAACTCTAGTCTCTCAGACTTCTAGTCTTTCGGATTTGACGATCTACTGACATGTTTCCACCTTTGATCAACGGCTCAAATCGACTCTGGACTTTAGGAATACGGAGGGATCAAAAACTTCTTCCTCTATTCTCTTATACTTATGGTCTTCCGAATTTGGGGATCTGCTAACACGTGTCCTTGGGAAGTGGACGGTCTTGATTAGCTACATCCTTTAGGCCTTTGGGGAACCTGATTCCTCCCCTCTCTATGCTCCAAATCTCCCGAATACACGAAGTCCGAAGGACTTCAAAGGTTAATCCTATCACAACTTCTCTATATATGACGGTGACGAGAGATCCTGGATCCTTCCAAATGGATCTCGTCCATACAATCCTTAAAAAAAATAAACTTCTCCTCTTTAAGGATTTTCAACATGATCCTTCCTTAGATTTGTTCCTTGAGGTATTTCAGACCTCTGGCACACTCCTTGTGTCCTTTGAACTTCTAGAAGATTTGGACTCAGAGAATTTTTTGAAAATCTCCCTACACACTCCTTGCACTTTTTCTCTCTGAGATTTCTTCAACACTTCGACTAAGGGTTGGCTCGACACACACCTTGCATGGGTCTTCTTCCAAATTTTCTCTCCATTGAGCAATTTTTCACTCCTTGTACTTGCTCTGCAAAGTTTCATGCTACCTCTTCTGAGCTTCTGAGTCAATCTTCACTCGGCCTCTGCATGCCTTGCGGGCACTATGCACTCCTTGCACTAGAACTCTCAGAAGAGAAACAATTGAAACTTATAGCAACATTAACAGTTCACACATCTAACTATGAAATGCATTCTCAAACACATAAAAAAAATAAAACAGAGAACATGGGATTCACTCCATAAAACTCATAAATGAGTAACACCATGCATTTGGAATCAAACCTTTTATGCTTTTATTCATTCAACAAATTATGTAAATGGACTTATATAGCTCTCTACAATAACTAGAAAAAACAAGAATAATATCCAGTGGCCTCATTTGGGCATCGGTTATATATTTTTATACACATAGAGGATTATCGAGCCTTCCTGCCGACTACCTTAGTGATATCCTATCACGATTAAAAACACCTATCTACTAAGGCTTATTACAATAAATGACCATTACATTCAGATACGAGTTGATGCTCAGTATCTGTACAATTCGAACTTGCATTAAAGAAAAATACAATCTCCTGCAATCTCATGAAATGGATCAAGCCTCCAAACATTAAAAGATATTTAATTACAACACTTTCAAAATATCAATAATGTGCTCTCCTTGGGATCAAAACTGATTTGAAATGCACGCGTTGGGTGCTAAGTTGTCCTCCACTCAGCCTCTTTAATTGTTGATCGTGATGCTCCTGTATCAGAGGCTCATACAATCTCAAATTCTCATCATTAACAACTCTATACATTTGCATATAAGGAGGAAAATCCAAACGGAAGACATTGTTACCAATATTTTCAAGAATCTTGAAAGGTCCATATCTAATTGGTTTCAGCTTTTAACCTTCTCCTTTAAGCCTCTCTTTGCTAATGTAAATCCAAACTTCATCTCCAAATTGGAAACTGTGATCAACACGATGCTTGTCATGTCTTGTCTTGTACTTGGCTTGGATCTTTTCCAATTGTTCTTGTAACATCCCTCTCTTACGCGCACTGAGCGAACTTATTCTTTGAGGACACTTGCTTGCAAGTGAGCCTGATTATTATACCATTGCCTTTGATTACTATAATGAGTCATTATGGATGTGATTATATTTTATTTTACTGTATTGAATTAGACAGGTGCTATTGAATTGGTTTGCTTGAGTGTGCAAGATTTGGACCTCGAGGATGCTGAGGCATCAATGAAACCCTTGGACTCCAGATCGAGTCAGGGAGTGGACTATTGGGGTTTGATTGTTTTATATGTGATATTAGTGGATCTGATTAGATGATATGATATGGATATATTTCTGACATGATTTTTTTATGATGCAGGCTGATGATAGCTTTCCAACCAGACTCACATGTGGAGTAGAGGGGTCATGCTCGACTACCAGAGATGTTGAGGGAGAGGTGTGGACAACAGCTGACAAAACCTACTAGCACTCTCTTCATGGCTCAAACTATAGGATAACGATTACCTAGTTTGAGAGGACCCACGATGCCATGAGGGAAGACTGTGATAGTCGCTTACGATGATTCTAAGGGGTGCGCAATAAGGTAGGGGCCTTATTCCTTAGAGGCCCTTAGTCTCCCACAAGCTCACCTGGAGGAGTGTTGACTCTAGGGTTTATTGATGTCTACCAAGTCAGTTAATAGGAGAGTGGCACCCTTGGAGCATGTGGTGCATCCTGAAGGGCACTTCATGCAAGAAAAATGGAAAGAGGTGAGTGGGACCCTTGGAGCACGTGGTGCGTCCTGAAGGGCACGTCACACAAGAAAAATGGAAAGAGGTGAGTGGCACCCTTGGAGCACGTAGTGTTTCCTGAAGGGCACGTCATGTGGTTATTTAATAATTGAATAAACCTAGATGGCTTTAGGACAAATAAAGTGTTATGGAAGATTTGAAACCTTTCCCTAAAAAGAAGACAAATGTCACCTAGCCTAGGAAAATAAGGTCTAGGTCTAAATTTTACTCGTGATAAAATTTTATCTATTTTAAAATATATACA
>SNQJ01S0000274.1:109103-134698 GCA_010110895.2 Picea sitchensis | reverse complement strand
GCCGAGGATAGATGATCTGTTTGATCAGATGAAGGGTGCGACTGTGTTCTCAAAGACCGGTTTACGATCAAGGTGTCACCCATTACAGATCAAGGAGGATGATGTCCCCAAGACCACCTTTAATACGAAGTTTGGACATTACGATTTTACTGTTTTACCATTTGGACTAACAAATGCCCTAGGAGTATTTATGATTTTGATGAACGGGGTGTTCCACGAGTACTTGGACAATTTCGTCCAAGTATTCATTGACGATATTTTGATTTACCCTCGAACGATGGAGGATCATGATGAACACTTGCACTTGGTACTACAGTTTCTATGAGAGCATAAATTGTATGGGAAGTTGTCCAAATGCTCGTTCTATCAATCGAGGATTCACTACTTAGGGTGTGTCATCTCTGGCGAAGGTATCGTCGTGGATCCAGCAAAGATCGAGGCTATTATGGAATGCCCTATGTCGACAAATGTCCTGTAAGTGCATATTTTCATGGGTTTAGTAGGATACTATCGATGGTTCATCGAGGGATTTTCAAAGATAGAAAATTCGATCATCAAATTGCAGAAGAAGAATAAGAAGTTTTTTTGGACCGACAAATGTGCGGAAGCATTTTGGAGGCTCAAGAAGTTGTTGAAAACAACACTGATACTAAAGGTCCCTGACATGGACATAGAGTACTTGGTATGCACTGACGCATCTAAGGAAGGCTTAGGTAGAGTCTTGATGAAATACGGATGAGTGATCGCTTACATCTCGAGAAAACTGAGAAGGCATGAGGAGAACTACGTGATGCATGATTTCAAGTTGTTAGCCATCGTATATGCCTTGAAGGTTTGGAGACACTACCTTGTTGAATGAAAATTTGAACTAAAGATAGACCACTGTGGACTACAACAGATCTTTACGCAAAGCATCCTGAACGCGCGACAACGACATTGGTCGGAATTGCTTAGCTAGTACGACTTCAAGATTACTTACATAAAAGAAATAGTGAACTGAGTGGCAGATGAATTGAGTCGAAGACCATGCATCTTTTTGGTGTTGCCTCTTCAAATGAATATACGTGAAAAGATTCTAACTTCACAATGTGACGATGACTAGTACAAAGAGGTCGAGGTTTTTTTTGGACTAAACACAATGATGGTACCAATATTTGAAGGATTTACGTTTGATGATGATGGTTTATTGAGGTTTAAAAATCGGATTTACGTACCACTGAATGACGATTTGAGGAGCTTGATCCTAAGCGAGGCTCATAGAGCAGTTTACATGGCTCACCCAAGAGTCACGAAGATGAGGGAGGACCTTAAATCCTTATTCTTCTGGAAGGGAATGAAGGCAAATATAGTCAACTATGTGGCTAGATGTCTAGAATGTTAGCAGGTAAAGGTGGAACATAGACATCCAACAGTATTACTACAACCACACGTATTTCGTAATAAAAATGGGTGATTATTTCAATGGATTTTATTGTTGGATTGCCACTAACGGCAAGGAGACACGACTCAATTTTCGTAGTAGTAGACACTCTAACGAAGAGTGCTCACTTTATTCCTGTGCGTACGACGTATTAGGCACCTGACATAGCTAGAGTTTTCATCAGTGACATGGTGAGGCTACATGGTATGCCTAAGAGGATTATATCCGATCGAGGATCGGTGTTTACTGGACGATTTTGGACGAGTTTCCAAGAGGCCTTGAGAACCAAACTTAACTTTAGTACTGTGTATCACCCGAAGACTGATGGGCAGACCGAACAAACAAAACAAACCTTTTAGGACATGTTGCACATGTACGTGATGGACCAACAAAAGCATTGGGAGGAATTATTGCCTCTGATAGAATTCGCTTATAACAACAGTTACCAAAGCACCATTAAGATGGCGCCTTTCGAGTTTATTTACGGGCGACCATGTCGGACACCTTTGAGTTGGGATCAGCTTGAGGATAGGGTCCAGGTGGGACCAGAAGTGATCCAAGAAATGGAAGAGCAACTGCAAACAATAAGACAAAGGATTAAAGAAGCGCAAGATCGAGAGAAAAGTTATGTCGATGCTCACTATGTCGACCGTAGTTATGTGATTGGCGATTGAGTCTTCTTGTGGGCTAAACCGCATAAAATTTCAATCAAGTTTTGAAAGGGAGATAAACTCTCTCCTAGGTTTGTCCGACCTTTTGAGATCATGGAAAGAAAGAGGCCCATGGCCTATCGACTGGACTTGCCTGATTCCTTGAGGTGTATGCACGATGTTTTTCACGTATCTGTTTTGAGACATTATATTAGTGATCCTACACATGTTATTGACCTAAGTTCCTTGAAGGTATCGGATGAGGGGGTGCTCACGGTTAAGCCGATCTGCATCCTGGATCATCACATTTGACAACTACAACCTTGAATAGTAGATGAGGTCAAGGTCCAGTGGGACAATTATAGTTCGCACTCGACGACCTCAGAGGATGCATATGATATGCATCAATAGTTTCCATTTTGTTGGATAGATAGACTTGTGATACTGTGATAAACTTTATTTAGACACTTATATACTGTGAAAATTATATAAACATTAATACTGTGAAACTTCGGAATGAATTTTAGACCAAGAGGGGGTGTATGTAACATCTCGCTCTTGCACACACTAAGCGAACTTATTCTTTGAGGACACTTGCTTGCAAGTGAGCCTAATTATTATACCATTGACCGTTGATTATTATCATGAGGCATTATGGATGTGATTATATTTTATTTTATAGTATTGACTTAGATAGGTGCTATTGACTCGGTTCTACTGAGTGTGTAGGATTTGGACCTCGAGGATGTTGAGGCATCGATGAAACCCTTGGACTCTGGATTGCATCAAGGAGTGGACTATTGGTGTTTGATTGTTTTATATGTGATATTAGTGCATCTAATTAGATGATATGATATGGATATATTTTTGACATGATTCGTTGATGATGCAGGCTGACAATAGCTTGACGACTAGACTCACATGTGGAGTAGAGTGGTCACGCTCGACTACCAGAGATGCTAAGGGATAGGTGTGGACAACAACCATGCCATAACCTACTAGCACTCCTGTCGTGGCTTGAACTGTAGGTTAACGATTCCCTAGTTCGAGAGGACCCACAATGCCGTGAGGGCAGGCTGCGACAGTCGCTTACGATGATTCTAAGGGGCACGCAATAAGGAAGGGGCCTTATTCCTTAGAGGCCCTTAGTCTCCCACAAGATCACCTGGCAGAGTGTTGACTCCAGGGGTTATTGATGTCTACCAAGTCAGTCAACAGGCGAGTGGCACCCTTGGAGCACGTGGTGCATCCTGAAGGGAACTTCGTGAAAGAAAAATGGAAAGAGGCGAGTGGCACCCTTGGAGCACATAGTGTGTCCTGAAGGGCACGTTGCATGGTTATTTAATAATTGGATAAACCTAGATGGCTTTAGGACAAATAAAGTGTTATGGAAGAATTGAAAACTTTCCCTAAAAAAACAAAATGTCGCCCAACCTAGGAAAATAGGGTCTAAGTCTAAATTTTACCGGTGATAAAATTTTATCTATTTTAAAATATATATCAAATAAATAACAATGATAATATTCATTAATCTTATGACAAGAAGGGGGTAAGCAATTAAATTGATTTATAAAATATTTGGGATAAAATTTGAAAAGGGGAAATAATTGAATTACTTATTATGTTAATTAAAATTTTATTCATTAGAAAGAAAAAGGGAAAAAGGGGTAAGTTTCTACACTTGCCTTTCTGAGTTTAAATAAAAAGGGGAAAGAAGGAAATCTAAAATAATTAGGAAACTAGAAAAAAGAAGGAAACATAAAAAGAAATGGGAAACACAAGGAAAAATCAGAAAGTCTAACTTAGTAAGGCATCTAGCATTAAAGAACCTTCTAAATTAAACTGAAATAGTAATTTAATAATGGGGAAAGTCATTAAATCATGTAAGGGAAATTGGGGACACCTAGGAGCAATTCTAGGTGGGTGAGGGAAATAAGGGTAATTAATTAATTAAAGAAAATAGTTTTTGGAGGAATGAAGGGGATGGGTGACACATGTACGGGGAGGAATTTTTATGAATTAATTTATTAAACATTAAATAAAATGGAATTTGGAAAAGTAAGGGACTTCAAAACTCTATATAATGGAGGGAGGAAAATGATGAGGGGGAGTCTGTTGTTTGCGTAATGTTACGTTGCAAAAATATCTACTTGACTGACTTAGCTTGTGGGAGTTGGGATACCCAGCTCGGTGAGGAGTGGTAGCTCGGCCTTGAGAGGCAAGCTGGGAGCTAGCTGAATCTATGGATAGTGTGTGTGTCCCCTTTGTGGCTCGAGGGAATACGGGGGAAGAAGAGTACCCCTAGCGTTGGTTGGGAGGTATCAGTGAAGTCTCATCAGTTGGCAAGCGAGAGTTGCATAGAGCACGCGGGACATCAACTCAGAGCGGGCGATTGGGAAACTGTACGCTTCCATTATTTTTGCGTGGTAGATTGTTAGTATGATTTATGCTTTCGGTTATGTATGCTTAATCAAGTAAAGAATATGATAGTATTAGCATTCTAGATGATGAATGAAATTTTTCCATAGCCTTAGTTTGATGTTGATTGATTTACCTTGGCCTCAATCCTTGCATGTATTGACCATCTTGAGGTTTATTGATTGCGATGATTGTGGTTTATTTTTTCCTTCATCCCTATCTCATCAGTCAATGCTTGAGCAGTCGGCCAAGAGCCTGATCTACGGTTGTCGCTTCGGCATTAATATACCTATGGACCTCAATGCCATGATTTTATGTGTGTGGATGATGAGAGAAGGATGTTCCTGTCGGCCGTCCACCTCTGTTGTTCATCCTTGGATGATTGATGGTCACTGCGCCTTCTTTGTGATTTTATTAACAATGTTATTATCAGTTTGGGACTGTGTTTTATTTTATTTTATTCCCACTTGAACGACAACATTTGATTTGGAACTACCTGCAGTTTTTTTGTGTGGTGCCTGTACTGAGCATTCTTCAGTCTGTGATGGTCACCCTTGATGGAGAATTGACACTGCGTTTTTTTTTACACATGGTTGCGACCTTCCCCTCTGTTGTTATTACTTCAAAGACATTTTTCACTCTGCCCTGGGCCACACTGGACATCGTTTTTATTCCTTATCTGTGATTTCTTTTTTTATATTGTTGGCGAGACCATTGCCAAATATTTTTCCACTCTTAATAAAAGTTTCTGTGTCCAGGAGATTTTGTTGTAGTCTTCATAAAATTAGGCCTATTTTGATTTCAGCTTCTTCACTCTGATTTTTACGTTGTTGAAAAGCCGCATACTGGGGCGTTGCCTTTTCTGTTGATTCCTTGTTCGTGGTAAATGTTAGTTTCCAGGCCATGCTTTAAAAAAAAAAAAACACAGTTTAACCTCACGACGATCTGGAGCAGATAGATCAAAATTTGATCACTAGTTCAGAGTGTCTTCACGCGTTTAAATATGGCCTTTGCTGTCAAATTTGATAGTGATTTTGATTGTCTTTATTAATTCTATAAGTCGTTGTGTTAAATAACGAGGACTCCAAGATTCAGCACCGATTATGGGTTCTTTAGACTTTGTGTTTGTAAGCATGAACCACGAATCCACGATGATATCTTGTACAGGTATATGTCGTCAACGTCAAATAAGTGTCCTCAATTACGGGTACACGACAACCAGAGGTTCTGGCAAAGGATCTCTGCCAGAGGCCCAGCATTTTAAATAAATAGAATTGGTTCTAGAAAAGGATCTTTGTCAAGGCCCAAAAGTTTAAATAAATAGAAATTTAATGATATCTTATTGCCCTGCGTTTATTTTTATTTTGAATGCGTTTTTTCTAGTCATCCTGCTCTGCTTTTTTCTTTATATTTGAAAGTAATTTTTCCAGCAGCCTTCAGTCGGATTTAAGGGTGAATTTAATGCCCTGCGTCTTCCTTACTCCATCACGAGCTACCTCTGTTTTCGTTGACGAACCCAATGCCGATAGCTTCTTTATTTTCCTTCTGGCAACAATGTTCTTTGTATTTTTACCTCTGCTCATTAATATTTGAAGACGAATTGAGACTATGTTGTCACTTGATTGACAGCCTTTACATTGTTTGTAGACCGCCAATTTAAATCGTTGTATTGTTTTTATATATTGGGTGTCTTCGAAAATTCATAGATTTATTTCATAGCATTTAATTTTTAGATATCTATAGATATTGGGTGACAAATGTATGGTAAGGTTGTCTATACTTTGTTGACTGGCAACGTTGATTATGTATATATCGTAGCCAACGTTCGATTCTATTTCTTATTTAAAAGACACAAAAAACAATGGTGATGTTAACCCCAGGAAATTTAAATATTATTGACCACGAATTCATGGCAATACTGACTGCAAATTGAACCTTATGGACCCCGATTTTAGTTGTAATTTTGTGGCTATGCTTGATTACATACTGATGGAGAAAATCTCCATCTATGGCACATGAATTTAATGGCATAGAATGCCCACATCCTTCTCACGAAATTAACGACATAACCACCCATTTCTTGCTCACGATTTTCTAAGCATCTCACTTCACCACTGTTATGTGATTGCTGGTGTATAGTCCTTCCCCAGGCAATTCTTGTAGCCCTTCTCTTTAGTGATATACATATCTAATTACCAATTCATATCCAGCGATACATATTGCTTACCATCATTTGTCTTCACATGGCATTATCTACATATAATAGACATCACTATATATATAAAGCCAACTAGTTGTTTGTTGTCAGTAAATGTTATAAACAAATCATAGACCACGATGTATGATGAAAAAAATTGTATATGTGCACGACAATGTTATATGATGACAACAAATCATTATGTTTTTTCTGGTTAAGTAGAAGATTATTACATTGGTTCAGTTTAGAGGATAGCGATAGATGGCGGATATATCACATTATATTATAGATAGGATGGTATAAGTAGCGATTGATTTTTGGGGTTTCATTCAAAGGAGCGAATAGATTCCCTAGATTGTGAATCATTTTGTTTAGGGGACAACGTTATTTGGTTTCAGTTTAAGAAGACTCACGTTTATTATTTAAAAGACATGGTTCATACTAGTACCATTTTAAAGTTAGCGAATTCTTCCTTAGGAAAGTACTTATCTCATGTTGTAATCGGAAATAGTGACCTTGAGCTAATAGTTGGGTAATAAATATTTTTTTTTTAATGTCTTGTATGAATGATAGTCTTCAGCTTCCCTTGTGTCTAGTTGACATGGTGTTTAGGTTCTTGGGTTAGTCGTTGTGAGTTGACAGTCCATGCGATCTCCTAGCGCGTTGAAATTTTCTTGCGTTGTTCAACTGTGGTCATTGTTTTCTTCCTACAAAAACAATTTTCGCTTCGTATTGCATCATAGGTAGTCGTAATGATGAAGACGTTACAGTTCTTTTACCATTTTATGCACCAACTAAATTTTTTCATTGAACTTCTTTTCTCTATCAATGTCATAATGACCATCAATAGCAACATCCTTCCCAAAGATAAAATCTAAAGGAGATTTTGGCAAATAACCAAAACATGCCTCAAATGGATATGCTTGAGTTGAAGAATGATCAGCTCAGTTATAAGCATGTTTAATGTAGTGTAGGTGCTTATCCCAAAGCTTAGGATGTTTGCTGCAATAACCATAAAGAAGATGTACTACTGTTCTATTCACCACTTTTGTTTGACCATCAGTTTTTGGATGAAAAGATGTGCTCTTTTTCAACTTGGTGTCCATGAGTTCCCATAATCTTGACCAAAATTTCCCAATAAATCAATAATCTCGATAAAAAATAATGGATTTGAGAAACCCAAAATGTACCCATACATGCTAAAAGAACATTTGAGTCGTTTGTTCAGCTGTAACATGCTTGTTACAAGGCATCAAATTACACATTTTTATGAAACGATCAACCACAACATAAAGATAATCATGATTCTTTTTAGACATAGGTAGTCCTCCTACAAAGTCCATGGAAATGTTTTCCCAAGGACAAGAAAGAACCAGAAGTGGAGTATACAATCCTAACTTTTTGTTGCTAGGCTTACTTGTAGCACATAAAAAACATCATCTTACATATCTTGAAACACTTTCATTCATTTTAAGCCAGTAGCAATACCTTTGCAAATTAGCCACCATCTTTCCTACACCAAAGTGGCTAGCAATAAGAGAAGAATGTGCTTCCCTTATGATGCTGACTCTTTCACCCTGTGGAATACATAACTTGCCAAGATGATACAAAATCTTATCATGCACATGGTAATACAATTCCTCAACTTGGATAGAATGACACAAATTTGCATAAACCTCTTTAAAATCAACATCTAAATCATAATGTTCAACATAACTTTCATGCATGGTAGAATTATGCTTAAGAATAACTCAAGCAGTAACAATAGGCCTAGAAAGCATATCAACAACTTTTTAATAAATGCATTTCTTATACTTGATAACCAAGTGGAATTTTTGTAGGAAACCCATCCATCTGAAGTGCCTTGATTTTTGTAATTTTGTTTGTGATTGTAAGTATTGCAATGGTTGATGATCTGTGTGAATAATAGTTTATTTTGCCAACAAATTATGTTTCCATTTTTTCACACTTTGTACCAATGCATGCAACTCCTTATCATATGTATGATAATTAATCACAACACCATTAAAAGTTTCAGGATGAAAACAAATGGGCTTACCATGTTGCAACAAGACTAATCCCATGGCATAATTACTTGCATATGTTTATATCTCAAATGGTTGTCTCAAATCAGGAAGTGAAAGAAATGGAGTTGAACTAAGCTTCTCCTTCAATGCATCAAAAGATTTGTGTTGCTTTCCTCCCCATCGGAAAACTTATTTGATGCTTTTCACTGCATGTAATGGAGATGCAATTGAAGAGAAATTAGCAATAAAATTTCTCCAATATTGGGTTTCTCCCAAAAATCTTCTTACCTCTATTACATTGTTGGGCTTGGGCCAATCCAAAATGACTTTGTCTTTTGAAGGATCTATTTCCAGTTCTCCTCCTCCAACAATATGTCCCAAGTAAAGAAGTGAGGTCTTTCCAAACTCACATTTAGACGTCTTTAAAAACAAATTTTCTTTCTTCAAGACATCTAAAACTTGATTTACATGCTTAACATGCTCTTCACGAGATTTGTTAAATATAAATATGTCATCAAAGTAGAAAATTACACAATCATCAAGAAAATGCCTTAAAACATCATTCATAACTCTCATGAATGTAGAAAGAGCATTACAAATCCCAAATGGCATAACCATCCATTCAAACAAACCTTGCTTTGTTTTGAAAGTTGTATTCCATGTGTCTCCTTCAACAATCCTAATCTGATGATATCCACTTCTCAAGTCCAACTTAGTAAAATACGTAGCATCTTTCAATTGATCAAGGAAATCATCAATTCTAGGAAGAGGGTAATGATTCTCTACTGTAATCTTGTTCAAGGCTATGAAATCTACACACATGCGCCATGTACCATCTTTCTTTGGTACTAAAACAATTCATGACCCACATGGTGATGTGATTGGAATGATAACCCCTTTGTCAAGCAACTCTTGGATTTGTTTCTTAATTTCATTATTATCCATGACTGACATCATGTACATACCAATGTTTGGAAGAGGATAATCTTGCTACAATTGAATCTCATGTTGGATACCTCTTTTAGCAGGCAATCCTTTTGGTTCCTGAAACATTGCATCATATTCGTTAACAACCTCATATAAATCAGATTTTAACTTTGCATCACAACCTTGGAAATATTCTTTTTCAACATTGTATTTGGGTTTGATCATCAAGAGTACAAATTTCTTACTAGCATTGACTAATCTCTTCATTTGTCCAACAATTACAAGTGACAAATTCAACTTCTTTGTATGTGATCTAACAATGTACTCAACTCCATTTTTAAATAAATGAGATTTGTTCTCGTGACAATGAAAGATGTCTCTCCTATCATATAAGTATGGGCTTCCCAACACAATACCACAAATATAAAGTTTGCAGTGATGGAAGTTCTAAGTTTACATCTTTTGTCACATGCAATTTGGCATTGTCACATATCCATCCTATAGGATATGGTTTAGGATGAGGAGTAGTTTCCAAATGCAATTTCTTGACAGTGTCTTCAGAAATGAGGTTTGCTTGAGAACCAGTATCAAAAAGAGTATCTATCTTGGTATGCTTTGAAATTACCCTTATGTAGAAAATCTCTATTCTTTCTTTTTCATGTTGAGTTTCATTGAGGCTACTACTTGAATAACTAATACTTTCAATAGAGTCCTTACCTTGAAAACCCATGGATGTGATTTTTGTTTCATCCCCCGAATCATATCCTAAATCATGTTGTGTAGTTGCAACAGTCTTTGGTTTCCCCTTGTGGTTGAACTTTTTGGGTCTCATTTCAGGATGAAGTTTCCAACAATGGTCTTCATCATGGCCATATTTTGAACAGTGTTTACATGAGATTTTTTCTCCCTCTTTCTTGATGGAAGCATTCTTCTTTCCATTTCCTTTGAATTTCCTCTTTTCTTTGTCTCCATTATAAACTGACTTCTTGTTTCCCTCTCGAGGAGTATTCTTCCCTCTTGCTTCCAAATGAGTTGCATTTACATAAACTTCATCTATATTTGTAGGGTTAAACATGAGAATTGTGTGTCTCAGATAGCTATGAAATCCTCCAATGTATTTGAGTAAATTTTCTTGAGAAGATAAGTCTATACCCAAAATCAAAGCTCTTCTCCTAAATTCTTGAGTGTAGTTTTGCACATTTTTTCCCTTTAGCTTGTCTAAAGTTTTTCCAATCCATAATATATTTTTGCCTGTATGCTAATGGATAAATTTCCTTTTAATTGCAACAATCAAATCATTCCAAGAGGACAAAACTTTACCATTTTTCTTCATGCCCTCTTGAGTTTTGGCTTCCCACCAAATGATTTTTGCACTTTCCAATCTAAGAGAAGCAAGCCAAATCTTAGCTTCATCTTCTTGGATTCTTTTTATCCTACAATACACTTCAATTTGATGAATCCAATTATCCAATTTCTCAACATTTACCTCTCTATTGTACATAGGCAATTAAATATTAATATCAAGCTTAAGCAAAGGAGTTTGTGGAGGAATTTTACCATGCTCCTTTGGAGAATTTGGAGGTGGTTATGAAATGGTAGAAGAAGTGGAAGATGGAGGTGAAGGAGGCGGAGTATCACCATTTCCTCCTTTTTATTTTGGAGTTTTATCACCATTATCTTCATTACCTCTTGGAGGATTTGAGCTTTCACCTTTCAACCTTGAATTCCTCTCCCCACATAAACATTTCACCATCTCTGTCATATCATAAAATATTTTTTGAAAGTTTCTCCTTTTGAAGTAGGAATTTCATGACTCTCCTCGTGAGCCATACCTGGTGAATGCCTCATTGAAGCTTGAGGTGAATGTATTGTTCTCCTTATTGAAATTTGAGAACTTGTCTCTACAATTTTCCCTTATCCTCTTTTGAGCTTAAACCTTGTAATAATTAGAAAACAAAACACTTGCAAACAATCAAACCTTCAAAAACCTTTTCTCTGATACCAACTTGATCTGAAAATGAAAAGGTTTCTGTATACAAATTTGCAAGTGAAGTATGTATGTGTCTTGGGAAATTGGATCAAGTTGAAATCACATAAAATTAATGAGTTTTTTTACTTAAAATGACAACATAAACAGACATAAACAAGCATCAAAATAAGCACATAACACAACAAAATGATAAAGAAGTCCACCCCTCTCTTGGGATACATCTCCTAGTCCAGCTACAAATGGATCATTTTCATTATATTCTCAAAGTGTTAAAACAAATGTTTTAAAATTCTCAAAATGCAAAATAGATGGCTCCAATGGCTCCAGAATGTCCAAAAACCCCTAATTGGGCTCTTTCTGCACCTCGTTTGGCCAAAAAATGAGAAAAATACATTGCGTGGAAGTTTTTCCCAATAACTTTTTGTCTTTGCTCACAAAAATGCACCTCTGTGTGAATGAACCTAGCTCTATGTGTTTCACGTGTCAAAACCCAACACCATGTGTCATTCCACAATTCAAACAAATTTTTTGCATGGTTAGGGTGTTAACACCTTTCTCGGTGGAGGTTATGGTCGCATGGAGGGGTACATGACCAAGGGCTAGGCTAACTGTCTAAGCCCATTGGCTTATCCATTGGATCCCCACACACTGGTCATATGGAATGTAGTATGGATCTTGTGACCAAGGGCTAGGGCTAAACCCCGACTCTTTTCCGCATGAACCAAAGTTTAATTCAACTTTGAATATAAGTGAAGAACTATAGGGATAAGAAACAAAGTTGGGCATGCTAGTGGCCCAACCTATACGGATTATTTACCACTCCCATAGGTCACGAGTTTGACCCCCATGGAGCCCATACCAAATTTTACACTACAACAAGGGGGTGCCATGTGGAGGCCCCTGACTGGGCCACGTGCCACCCTTTCATTCGCTTTCAAACATGCCACATGTAAAACTTGGATTGGTTCATGTAACGCTACCATATCAGATTTCCATGTCATCACACTCTTCCACGTGTCCAGTCCATGTCAACAAGACATTCGTACGGCCAGCTGCCACGTGGCTTGTACAGACTGTATAATCAACATTTTTTTTGCTTGTTTGGGAAAACAAACAGAACGTGATATCTATCTCATACGAACTTCGTTTGATCCCATTGAAGTTGTGTTGGGATCATGAGGATGATATCTACTCAATGAATCCATTTTCGAGCAATTTCGAGCACTTTTATTTTTGAGCATTTTTTTGATCCCCTGGATCAAAAAGAAAAGGGATTAATATAAAAGTTGGTTGATGACTGGTTTTTGAAGGTTGGATATAGATACAGTTTATGTTACTTCTTCATTTTTTTGAACAATATTCGTTTATCTTTCCCAATCCATGCTACCATTTTTTGCACACTATAAACCCCTCATATTCCCAATAGCCCTACCACTCCCTGTTCAAATGACAATTGATTGATGAATTTTTAAGGTGTTAATGGATGGATTTCATGTGTTTTTGTGGTGAATAATAGAGACAATATTTTGATTTTATTTATGTATAGTTTCATGCATGGATTGTTAAGATGTTTTCATGACATGTTGGAATATTCCTTCAGGATGAGCTTCTTTAGTAGAGGGAGTAATGGAAGATGTAATAGAGGCAGAGGAAATTGGCAAAGGGATCATAGAAGGCCTTTATTTTCAATACATTTTGATGTTGATCCACATGAATTAAACCATCTCTTTCAAGATGGATTCTTTAACCTATTTTTCCATGGGATCCTCAAGCCTCGACCCGTGAGACTGCCCTTCTAGCCACATCAAAATATTTTGGGTATCCACATTCCCCCTCATGTGTCTATGCAACCAAAACCACCTACCAATGATGGTTGGCAAGATATTTTCCATCATTGTATTGTTCATCAACACAGTTGGCCTACTACTTATTTTCCATTACCCCCTCTGCCACCACCAAAGAATCCAATTGCCCAAGTTGATCATGTTGTCTCACCCGTGCAATCATCTCATGTTAGTAAGAGATTAAAAAATAGTGTTCCCAAGCATGTGAAATATAAAGGAAAAGGAGTGGCCACTGCCTCCAAATCATCCAAAGAGTCCTCTAAATGTATGGCTTCATGTCTTCATCTTAAGGATGATTTTTATCACGTTATCAGTGCAGTCCAGCCTCAAGGTTCCAATTATCCTAAGGCTTCCACAAAAAGATCAAAAGGGGATAGCAGTGAGAAGAGTCCAAATGCCTCTCATAGTAAATATGGCTTTTAATGATGATTTGTGTTGTTGAGGACAATATTTTTACTTTGACAATGTTTTGGACAACAAGCATATATTTAGGTAGTTGTTTTGGACAACATCGATATAATGCTACTTTTGGATATTATCATGTTATATTTTTTTGATATTTAAATATTTGGTCATAAATATGGGCACGAGAGTTAAAAGGAGAGTGTCGAATCAAATGATTGGGGTTTTATATTTCATATTTGATGATTATTGAAAGAAATGAATGGGAGTCACAAGGGGTCCCACCTATTTAGTTATTATCTAATTAGACCCTTATTTATATAAACTATTATTATTATTCTCAACTAATTAGTTAAGTTGATTTGGCTTAACTAAAGAAACGTAGTTGAACTACCATAACTCATTGAGAAGGAATCAAAGCTCAATGAAAGGAAGAGACAAGAGGAGACAAATAGAAGGCAAACTTCAACCATAAGGTTTTCTCTATACTAGTGAGATACTTTCATCTTTCATTCATTCTGAGTTTACTAGAAGGCTTAACCATCTTGATGACAATAGGGTCTTATTGAAGGAAGCAGGATTCAAAACTGAATCGTAAATTTCAGCATCTTGTTTTAAAGGTGTATGATTTATATTTGGCAGTGTGTGTGTTCTTGTTTGTTTATAAATTAAATTTTATGATTGATAAAGAATATTTTGCAGAGTCAAGTGACAACATTTTATGGCATGTTGATCCAAATCTTTAGCTTCAGTTTTCTTTTGTTGTCAGAGTATTTTTGTATGGTTCCCATCAGAGGCTTCTAAATATGACTTTGGTCCCTACCCTCAGAGGGGTTTGTAAGGAGAATTCAGTCTTGTATCTCAAAATGAAATTAATACAAGAATCAATTTTCTGATTTTGGTCTCACATGTGTATTTTGATGATCTGGTTCATTTTTTTCTTTTATCTCCATGTACACAATTATGTAAATTATGTACACATTCATGTAATTTTTGTTTAAGTTTATTTATTTTTCGCACAATTACATATTAATGTAAAAAAAAACCATCCTTGGTCCCTTGTACTTCATACATGAGAATTAAGTGATTTTCTTTTTGTTTAAGTCTATAAACCCCAGGTGACATTCCCAACTATCCCGCCATGGCCCGGTAGGATCTCAAAATGTTTGAGTAAGGTTCTCCATACCTTTTATCCAACATTTATTTGGAAACCATACTAGGGAGATATTTCATATCTCTCAAATTTATTATATCATTGTAGCACACCCATGATGGGGCAAAAAAAAAAAAAAAATCCTCCTTACAAGAATAGATCCTTTCCCTCTATGATTCCTAATTTGGGAAGTCTAGGACTCAGCCCGACCCTCCGATCAAGTTTCTCTGATTCTCTAGGTCAAACAAGACTTAGAGACCTTGATAGTCTCACCTTTTAATCAAACACAGGCCCTTATGGATTCTGGTGCAGGTCTTATGATACACACGACCTTCTCCTTCGCACTTCAGCAAAGTCTCAGAGTTAGTGTTAGCCCCTTTTCTCTTTCCCCTCCTCAGATGTGACCTTGGGCGATGACCTCATGCAAACACACAATTGCGGGAGTGGCCAAAGTAGGTTTGAAACCAAACTGCTTTTTGGCCCACAATTATCCTCGAGCCTCCACGTGTCCTTTCTCCAAAACCGGGGTTTCGATTGCGGCCTGCCCTCAACTTTTTAAATTTCGCACACCTCCAATCCCCACAATGTTATGAGACCATCGATCTCCCGATATTGATGGTACTGTCTAAACCAACGGTTCAGATCTTCCCCTTTCAAATCCACAGACCAGATCTGACCCTCCTAAATCAATGGATGTGATCTCCTTCATGATTTTGAACTTCAGACTTTTCAAATCTCAAACCCTTCTTTCCTCTGTACATCAATATTCCATAGTTGATGATCTGCAGACACCTGTCCTCCTAAATCAATGACCCTACTTCTACTTCAGGTGTTTGACCTTTCAACTAGATCAATAGTGATGTGGCCCTCTTCTCGATCAACGGTCAATATCTCCTTCGGGTCTCCGAACTTCTGAGATCTCAAATCTCAAATGAAAACTCTTGCACAGATTTTCTTGGAGTCCACGATCTGTCACCATGTGTCCCTCTAGATCTGGTGATCCATATTCACTTCGGGTCTTCGGGGTTTTGGAATCTCAAATTTCAACTAAAAACCATTGAACATATTACTTTGAAGTCTTTGATCCATTGCCACATATCCCTCTAGATCTGGTGGTCCAGATTCACCTCCTGGTGATGGACGACCTCAATTTACTTCAGGACTTCAGAACTTTGGTAAGTCCCCTTCTCCTATGTGTGCCAAAGGTTAAGGTTCATGTACCTTTCTTAGATCAGATAATTGTCAATACTTGGCATTGTGATCCAACGACCACTGTCGCTCCTACTCCTGAGCTTATGAATTACTTTGATTTAGAATATTTTCTAAGTGCTCGAAGTATTCGACCTTTGCTCCTCATACGAGCCCGTCTCCTGGATTTCGTCTGCACTTCTGAAAACAATATCTCTTCTGAGATTGATCTCCTTGAATATTTCATCATCCCACATGCTCCTTGCATTTCAGGGATCAC
Organism: Picea sitchensis; assembly: GCA_010110895.2. Lineage (NCBI taxonomy): Eukaryota > Viridiplantae > Streptophyta > Pinopsida > Pinales > Pinaceae > Picea > Picea sitchensis. The sequence continues at coordinate 118,202 of SNQJ01S0000274.1, read as the reverse complement.
GTCAAACTCATATTGAAGGTCAACAATGATTGACGGTTCACAGAAATTGCGAGGCCACAACATGCATGCTCTTAACTAGAGAGTTTAACCTCCACAATCTAGAAAGTGCTCACTCGATTCTAGTCTAATCGGGATCGTTGATTGTTGGACCTTGACCAAGTTTTGGATATCCTTGGTCATTTTCGACCATTTTTGGGACTTCAACAGGCGAGTCAAAGGCGGAGTGCAAGGTGAAGCGAAGATCGCGGGATCTTGGCCCCTTTTTAGGGATTTTTGGGATTAGGGTTTATGTAATGGGTATGGGATGTTGGCCCATGATTTTACCCATTCTTTGGACCCTTTTGTAATGTATAAATAGAAGGCTAGGTGATGTAAGTAGGTGGTGCTAAGGGTAATGTGGCCAATGTGCTAAGTGTGAGTAGTAGTGAATGTTTGTGGCTTAGTGTGGAGCTAGAGGATTTTGTGCATACTATGTGTTAAGACTTGTAGAGCTAAGTGCAAGTGATTGTAAGAAGCTGGTGTGCAGGCTGTGTAAGAAGGATTTGTATTGTGACCTAAATCAAGGAAGGAGGATCTGGAGAGGTGTGCGTAGATCTCCTATCCTATGCGGAGTGGGTCTTATGGCTATGTGCAGTGAACGAAGATAATAAAGAGAAAAAGAGTTGGTGGATGTATCCCCACACTAGGGGTGAACCACGTATATCCTGTGTTGTGGTTTCTTTGTGCATTATGGTTTTTATGTGAGTTATGATTAGTGTAGCAATATATTTTATATGCATCTGATATAGTAGCTTAGTTCTTAGTGATTTGAATGAATGCTAGATCTGATCTGTTTCTATATGCTAAGTGCCTGGATGTGTTAGATCTTGTTGAATATTGTGTTGTTCTATAATTAGGGTTTTCTCCTGTGAAGTGCATAAGAGTTAAATATTAATAAGTGTTAACTGCTAAGTGTTATGTTAAGTATTGCAATCAAAGATTTTTGTCCAACCTAGGTTGTAGACACCTGAGTCCTGCAACCACCCCTTCCTTCACCTTGGGTGAGACTTCATCTTCTTTGGTGCGGTTTTGAAACGTTGAACCCTAGGTCTACCCTTGTTCCAACAAATGGTTCCATTGTTGGGACCTGAAACTGTGATTGTTGGGAATTGAAGAACAGAGAAATCTCTATGCATAGATCTGTTGCTTTAGTGCGCAGTACTCTACTTGACTTGCGAAGCTCTGTGCTAAGAAAAGAAGATTGATCTAAAGAAAAGAGGTAACATATTAAAGCTTTGTGCTTTGATAAAGGTAATATAAGTGAAAAAAATTGTTTCGAAAGAATGGATCTAGGTATGTTTGATAGGTTTTGTCCTAGTCTGAAAACTAGGGCACAACTAGAAGAAAGAAGATTTGATATGAATAGATCTGATAGAACTAGTGAAAGATATGTTATTCCTATGCATAGAAAGAATGTTTGGACTAACAAGTGGATGCAGGATCCTAGAAACAATTTTTTATAGGTTCACCACTATGATCCCAGTGTGCAGTACAAGAAAGGTTGGGGCTCATTTAAGAGAAAGAGAGGATTAACTCTTTATTATAATTGTAGAAGACTGGGACATATTGCTAAGGAATGCCCTGGTCGAGGTCATATTTTCCTTTGTTGTAGGGCTATTGGACATGAAGTTTTATATTTCCCTAGAATGATTGATAAAGTTAAAAAGATGAACATGAGACAATAATACCATGAAGAAGTTCAAGAGACTAAGAATATGCTCAAGAACTCGAAAGAATCAGAGACTCTATTATTGCAGATGAAAGAAACCCTGAATGATCACAGAGACATCAAATTATCAGAGGTCTTAAACGAGAAGGAATGCATAGAAACAATAATAGGATACTTCGACATAGAATGTGTCCTGGATGAGGAAACACAGGTGAATATCATGACAGAAAGAACTTGGGAAATTTTGGGAAAGCCTGCTATGGTTCCTTCATTGGGAGGAATAGGATTGTTTAAAGGAAAGATGATAACCCTATGTGGAAGACTTACCCAGATACCTATGAGTGTTCAAGGAACTTCGAAAAAAGAAGAATTTGAGCTCGTTAAGTTTGTTGAGAATAACGCCCCATTTGCTATTTTGCTAGGAAAAACTTGGGTTGAGAAAGATCAGATACGAAGGAAACAAGAAGAGGAAGCTCTAGAATATAAAAAACAAGAACTAAGAGATTTTATGGATAGGAGAATTGCACACTTACTGGAAGAATGGGAGGACAAGTCGAAGCTACTAAGGACCAGAGACCTGGCTGTCGAAGTCGATAGAACACAGGAAGACTTGAAACTCTTGTCCATATAGGAGAGTAGAGCACCTACCCTAGAAAGAGAAGAAGTATTACCCTCGAACCCTATGAAAGACCCTCCACAGTGCAAATTTACTATGCCAAGAGGAGATAAGAACAATAATGAAAAGAGGAAACCAATGATTCAAATCAAAGGAAATAAAGTCAGAAAGTTGAGCAAGAAGAAAGAAAAGTTAGAAACATTGAAGGAAGTTCCAGAGAGGACTTCGCACAAGGAAGGTTTGCAGAAATGGAACTTCATCGGGATAAGAACAACATAGATTGGCAGTTCACCATGGAGAAGAGATATGACTGTTGGAGGCGTCGCGACCATTCGAACGATGCTCCAGAACGGTTAGAAACGCAGTTATTTCCAGAACGTTCACCATTGGACCATTTCGACTGCACCATAACGGATGGAATTGCATCGATTGAGGCATTCCTACCCGTTGGAAGAGTCTGTTACGACATTGTTTATTTATCCTATCGATCATTGCACCCAGAACACTTTTTCCAATTGTGATTATCTAAGCCCACAGATAACTAGTTGCTTTTGCGCAGTGCTTATTGAGAGCTCGCCACCCGTTCTGTTACATTGAGTGTTTTCTCACCGACCTCAGACCTCGAGCGTGCATGTCGGACAACATTAGCATAGTAGAAAATTCCATCGAAGATATATTAATAGACCTCATGGTTGAAAAGGTGATGTCCATAGGCATACAAGCTTCATCAACACGAGGATTGGAAGCATCCTTGTCGACTATGCAACATCGGTCTAGCCGACCCACTAATGAGAAACGTAGCAAGCATCGCGATGAATTGGTGAATGTGAAGCTCATCCAATCTATCCTGCTCAACTATATCCCACCTCTAGATGGTGTGGTTAGTCGTGCCAGTGTTCCGAGGGACTTCGACTACACCTTGATCACTGCGTACCTCCCAAAGGGGATACATGCAGTTGGACTACAGTTGGGATAGATTATGACATTGAATATTAGTGACTTCAACTTGGGAGATCACAAGAACTATGGCATGCTCGCCCCACATAAGTATTTGATCAAGACAAAGGGGATGAATTCGAATATCATCCCCCAGTCATGGACCATGGACATCGTGATGTCCACCATCCTAAACATAATGAAGATATCCCACTTTGGAAGGCATCAGGAGGTTAACGCCTGCATTAAAATCCTGTCGTATTGATTCTATGGTGGTTATTTGTGGTTGGAAATACACATCGGTGTAGATCTGGTGATGATCCATCAGATCACAAGATTAAGCATGCAAGGATGAGACCCACAAGAATTTTATTCGGGGAAGGCTGCAGATCGCGCCCTGGTGCAGAGAATCAAAGATACCTATGGCAATGTGGAGAAGGGGAAGTGAGGCTACAAGGTAGCTTCCATCCAGAATGGAACAGTGCGCCTAGCCTGCCAGTTGATCCCTGGTAAGATAGTAAGGAATAACAGGCCCATGTAGGTCACGGGGTTTGTTGTTGACCTCACGGGAAAATGCATTAAAGGAATACAAATGAACTAGGCGAGCTACCTTGTCAACCAGTTAGAGAAAGACTATCGTGAAGCTCAGGATCAGGTCTATGAGTTCCATTTCAACTGGTTGTTGATCATCATCGGCTTCATTGCTTTGGAGATGATGGAAGGAGCGACCTTCCCTGAGATTGAGACGTTCGAACCCCTAGCTATGAAGTTCAATACGCTCTAGTAATCGAGCGACATGGCTAAGAAATGGCATTCAAACGTGGTGTTCCACACCTATTACCTACAGTTGAAGAGGGCTATTGAGTCTTTTCCTTGTATGATGTCGAACACCCTGCACAGGTTCAGACCATTTGTGAAGTTCCACGTAGATAGACATTTTATTTATATCACTGCATGAGGAGACGAGCATAAAGAAGAGCTTCAATCCTACTATAAGCTCACTGAGGAGGACATGGAAGAAATAAATAAGGAATGGCTCACAGAGTTACTTATACTAGTTGAACAGGCAGAATTTTCTGACCCTGACCTCTTTAGTAGTCCTGTGGTCACTCACGAAGAATATGATGCACCCAGTATTAGTAGAAGGAAAAAGATGGATGAGGTACATAAGCTGAACAACACGTTAGAAGAAACTGCTTCAGATTCACCTGGAGGAGGAGGAGGTGATGAAGTAGACAAGGAAGAGAACAACGGGAAATAATACAAACCGGAGCAAGGTGAAGTACCACCACCTAGGAACCCCCTTGATGAAGCTAAGACATCCAAGAAAAGAAAGTTTTTCCCCAAGAAACCTACATCGCGGAAGAATGCAAAAGCCAATAGACTACCATTTCAGACTGTGCTAACGGTGGATGACATCGACCTCATCATTGTCGTTGTATCAGATACCTTGGAAGAGATTTTACAATGCAACAAAGAAAAAAGGAGACCATGTATGATAGGATTGTAGCAGAGTTGAAATGGGTTCAACAATTCCTCTACTCCAGCCGCGCAGTGTCTACTGCGCCACCATCATCTAAAGGGATTGGCTTAGGAGATGAGCCTCTCCAGCTATACATATTAGTAGACTCAACAAAATCTCACCTTCATCATGTCCAATAAGAAAAACAACAGGCCACAGAGGCATTAAAGAAAGAAAAAGAGGAATCCATAGAGAAATGTTAAAGAACAAAGAACAACTGTTCATAGAGAATATTGGAGTTAAAGAAATAGTCACCAAAGCACTTTGCTCTATGAAAAGCTTAGAACAAATGGAAGAACACCCAGTGGAGAGTCAGGTGGGGAAGCCTGCTGAAGCCATTCAACAACTCCAATAAAGAGTAGCAGAACTAGAATTACAAGCAGTGCCAAGCACTCCGCAGGAAGTGCAAGACCAAAGGGAAGAAACTATCCAGAGAAAAATACAGATAATCAAGGTATTGGCCTTAGAATGCAAACAACTCAGCAGTCGAAGTGCACATACCTATGAGAAACTTGCAGAGGACCCTGAACTAAGGACACTGGAGTCATAGCTCCAAGAGGCAAAGAAGTAGGTAGCAACAATGCAAGCACAGTTGAAGCCACTGTCAGCGGTTGAGAAGATGAAAAGGTCTCAAGAACAACGCATGGTTCAGTAGCAGGTCCATTCCATCTAGATTAAATTCTTGGAAGTGACTCAGAAGCTCCAGCTAGTGCAAGATGAAGCTTGCACACTTTTTTAGGAGATTGAAGGATGAGGTGCAAAACTAGAACAAGTGATCACCACAGTAGAACATCGCTTGAAAGGACCTGTGATGGATAAGGTTCTTCAAGATTTCGTCGAGAAGTAGGATATGGTGAAGCAAAAGGTTGATGCAGCTCGAGGCCTTCAAGGTAGCTTAAGCCAAGCTCGAGGCCTTCGAGGTAGAGTTACCCAGATCTGGGTGACTCAGGACGAGTCACAGGTGAGTGTTGGGGGCCTATTGGCCCTTGACCAAGTTTTGGAGATCCTTGGTCATGTTTAACCATTTTTGGGACTTTGACAGGCTGGTCGACGACGAAGCACAAGTTCAAGTGAAGATTGTGGGACCTCGGCCCCTTTTTAGGGATTTTTGGGATTAGAGTTTATGTAACGGGTATGGGATGTTGACCCATGGGTTTACCCATGCTTTGGCCCCTTTTGTAATGGATAAATAGAATGCTAGGTGATATAAGTAGGTGGTTCCAAGGGTAATGAGGCCAATGTGATAAGTGCAATTAGCAGTGAATGTTTGTGGCTTAGTGTGGAGCTAGATGCTTTTGTGCATACTATGTGTTAAGATTTGTAGAGCTAAGTGCAAGTGATTGTAAGAAGCTCATGTGGAGAATGTGTAAGAAGTCTTTGTGTTGTGACCTAACTCAGGGAAGGAGGATATGGCTAGGTGCGCGTAGATATCCTGTCCTATGCAGAGTGGGTCTTATGGCTATATGCATTGAACGAAGATAATAAAGAGAAGAAGAATTGGTGGGCATAGCCCCGCGCTGGGTGTGAACCACGTATATCATGTGTTGTGGTTGCTTTGTGCATTATGGTTGTTGTGTGAGTTATGCTTAGTTTAGCAATATACGTTAGATGCATCTGATATAGTATCTTAGTTCTTAGTGATGTGAATGAATGCTAGATCTGATCTATTTATATATGTTAAGTGCTTGGATGTGTTAGATCTTATTGAATACTGTGTTATTCTGTAATTAGGGTTTTCTCCTGCGAAGTGGATAAGAGTTAAATATTAAAGAATGTTAACTACTAAGTGCTATGTTAAGTACTGCGATCACATATCTGTGTCCCAGCTAGGTTGTAGACACCCGAGTCCTGCAACCACCCCTACCTCTACCTCAAGTGAGACTTCATGTTCTTTGCAGGTGTTGCCGAAAGGGCCGGTAGTTAGGGTTTTGTTGGTGCGTTGTTGAACCGTTGAACCCTGGTTCTACCCCCATGCCAAAATTGATCTTCCAGCCCATTGATATCAATGGAAAGGGTGAATTGCAGGCCGTGAACTAGCATGTTTTCTATTTTCACCTTCGCGCTCCGCAGTGATTCCCCACCCTCAATCTCCATTCATAGATTGATTGTTCATAGAAATTGTGGGGTTCAACTTGACTATCATGCAATTTGACATCTCAGAGCCTCGAACTCCAAGGTTCCTAGACCCAGGCTACATGGATCTTCATATAACTCTTGGGCTATGATCCCTCTCTTAGTCAGGTTTTTGGTTAAGGGGAATAGGAGCCAGTTTAGAGTCTCCTAGACTAATGGTCTGAAGGGAACACATTCCCAACTCATAGAGCTTTAAGCTTTGAATCAAGGAAAAGTAACTTATGAGGTTACCAAATGGTAGATATGCCCAGAGGCTTACTCCGACTCTAGAACGATAATGTAAATTCCTGGGGAAAGTGCCTTCAAGTGATTAAACTGGGGCGTATGGAAAATCAAACTAAAATATAGGTTCTCAAGGGAATGAACACATCCTCATAACTTAATCATTTAATACAAAGAAAGAACCCTTTATAGACATGTAAATACTCACATCCATCCATTATTTACAATTCAAGGCATGAGGCAAGAAAACACTTATCAGAACCATAGAACATGATGTGACTACTGAAAGGGGTTCTCGTTTCCACCCAACCATAGGCTCAGTCACTCCCAATGTATTTATCACTGGTCATCCCCGAGCTTAAGCCATGATTCTTTGAGATTCAATCTCTTACTTCCAGCTCAATGAAAGTTAGGGATGAAGGTTACTCTCCTTCTCCCAATATAGAAATAGATAAGGACAAAGGTTACTCTCCTTATCCCAATATAGAAATAGACAAGGACAAAGGTTACTCTCCTTCTCCTAGATCAATCTCTATTTTATATGATCAGAACTCACTGTTCCTCTTTCAGTCCTTCCTCAAACCCGAGAGTTTCCACTCTCATCTCTACATTTTTTCGCAAGTCCTCCTCTACCCACCACACTTCCTTTCTTGCCTTCCTCAACAATATTACATGTGGATCGAATTATCAGTCCGTGGTTAGGTCTGGAAGCCTTACGGATGAGTGGTCTACCCAATCCCCTCATTAAATCTTGAGGAGGTATTCCCACCTATGAACCCGACTGTAATTCATTCCTGGGTCAAAGGTTTGTTTTGATCTAAGCAATTAATTCCAGCATGGTACTGGTTCGATGGAGGTTAATGCAACCGTTCTGGGTCCCCTCCACCACCTTTCATAGCATTCATGGTTTTTTCTTAGCACATCCCCTCTTTCAGTAGTCATGCAACATGTAACCATTTTCTATTAAAATAACAGAATTTACATTCACCGACCTTTTGTACAAAGGTCCATCAAATCAAACATCCACACTTTTAGGTTTTCCATAGGTGCTTGGAAAATATAGTTATATTTACAGACTGAGGGAAACATGGTGTTACAATTCCCTCCCCCTTAAAGGAACATTGTCCTCGATGTTCTATCTGTCAACATGACATGTATGTACAAGAGTAAACAAAATTGGATATGCATATCTCATGGAATCCTCCATTTCCCACGTAGCTTCATCTGAGCCAAATTGTTTCCATTGCACCTTGACTTGTGCAATGGTTTGGTTCTTGAGTGAGGTTTCCTTCCCATCTAATATGCATTTGGGTTCTGGTAGGAATTCTCCCTCCAGATCCACCTAGATCACAGACTAGTCAATTATATGATTAGCATCATGTACATATTTCTTCAATAATGAAACATGAAAAACATTATGTGCCTTTATGTTGATTAAGGTTGGTTGTCATTGATGTCAACCCTTGAAGAAAGGCCCGTAGCACAAAGGTTTTGGTAATGGACCCAATAGTGTTTGATGTAAATATGGGGAAATTGTTGATTAAGGTTGGTTGTCACTGATGTCAACCCTTGAAGAAAGACCCGTAGCACAAAGGTTTGGGTAATGGACCCAATAGTGTTTTATGTAAATATGACTCATTAGTTTTTTTTCATGGTTGATAAGAAGTAAATATGGATGAACTCCAAAGTGGTCCCCTTATGGTTAAAGCCCTCACGGGAAGACGCTTTGTGGAGTAAGAGAACCCATGCTTAATTGTGGAATAATGAGATGAAGGAAAGTGAATTTGTCAAGGAACATATCCTAGATGGATAGTTCTTGTCATGTTATTTTCTGTGGTATGTGGAACGTCACATAATTCCTCACGATTAGAGAGTTATGGCCATGAGAAGTTGGAGACCCCAGGTTTGGGTAATGGACCCAAGTTTGTTTGATGGGTAACGGTATGAGTTATGATATATTTT
>SNQJ01S0000274.1:88051-100775 GCA_010110895.2 Picea sitchensis | reverse complement strand
GCGCACACCTGTCCTCCTAAAGTAATGACTCTACTTCTACTTCGGGTGTTTGACCTTTCAACTAGATCAACGGTCCTATGGCCCTCTTCTCAATCAATGGTCGAGATATCCTTCGGGTCTTCTGACTTCTGAGATCTCAAATCTCAAATGAAAACTGTCGCACAGATTTCCCCAGAGTCCACGATCTGTCACCACATGTCCCTCTAGATCTAGCGGTCCAGATTCACTTCGGGTCTTCGGGGTTCGGGAATCTCAAATTTCAATTGAAAACCCTTGAACATATTCCTCTGGAGTCTATGATCCGTTGCCACATATCCCTCTGGATTTGGCGGTCCAGATTCACCTCCTGGTGATGGACGGCCTCAATTTACTTCGAGACTTCAAAACTTTGGTAAGTGCCCTTATCCTGTGTGTGACAAGTGCCAAGGTTAGTGCACCTTTCTTATATCAGATGGTTTTCAATCCTTGGCATTGTGATCCAGTGACCACTATCACTCCTCCTCCTAAGATTCTGAATTACTCTCACTTAGAATATATTCTAAGTGCTCGAAGGATTCTACCTTTGCTCCTCCTACGAGCCTGTCTCATGGATTTCATATGCACTCCTGAAAACGCTATCTCTTATGAGCTTGATATCCTTGAATATTTCTTTGTCCCACATGCTCCTTGAGTTTTAGGGATCTCGTCAAAATCAGATCCAAGGTCAATGATGATCGACGATTCACATAAATTATGGGACCCCAACATGTGCTCTCTCTACCAGAGAGTTTGACCTCCACAATATGGAAAGTGCTTGCTCGATTCTAGTGTAACCGAGATCGTTGATATTCCATCCCATCGAGATCAATGGAAATGGTGAATTGTGGGCCATGAACTAGCTCATCTGCTATTTTCACCTTCGCGCTTTGTAGTGATTCCCCACCCTCAATCTCCATTCATAGATCTATGGTTCATAGAAATTGCCCGAATCAACTTGAATATCATGCAATTTGATATCTCGGAGCCTCGACCTCCAAGGTTCCTAGACCCAGGTTACGTGTAACTTCATATAACTCTTGGGCTATGATCCCCACTCTTAGTCGGGTTTTTGGTTAAGGGGAATAAGCGTTAGTTCAGAGGCTCCTAGACTACTGGTCTAAAGGGAACACCTTCACAACTCGCAGAGATTTAAGCTCTGAATCAAGGAAAAGTAACTTGTGAGGTTACCAAATGGTAGCTATGCCCGGAGGCTTTCTCCAACTCTGGAATGGTGACATAAATTCTTGGGGAAAGCGCCTTTGAGTGATTAAACTGGGGCGTATGGAAAATCAAATTGAAATATAGGTTCTCATGGGAACAAACGCATCCTCATAACTTAATCATTTAATACATAGAAAGAACCCTTTATAGACATGTAAATACTCACATGCATCCATTATTTACAATTCAAAGCATAAGGTAAGAAAACACTTATCAGAATCATAGAGTGTGATGCGACTGTTGAAAGGGGTGCTCGTTTCCACCCAACCATAGGCTCAGTCACTCCCAATGGATTTATCACTGGCCACCCCCGATCTTAAGGCACAATGCTTTGAGATTCAATCTCTTACTTCTAGCTCAATGAAATTTAGGGACAAAGGTTATTATCCTTCTCCCAATACATAAATAGATAAGGACAAAGGTTACTCTCCTTCTCCTAGATCAATCTCTATTTTCTATGATCAGAACTCACTATTCCTCTTTCAGTCCTTCCTCGGACCCGATATTTTTCGCTCTCTTCTCTGCATTTTTCCGTAGGTCCTCCTTTTCCCACCACACTTCCTTTCTTTCCTTCCTCAGCAAGATTCTGTGTGGCTCAAATTCCCGGTCCATCGTCAATTCTAGAAGCCTTACAGATGGGTGGTCTTCCCCATACCCTCATTAACTTTTGAGGAGGTCTTCCCACCTACCAGCCCGACTGTAATTCATTCCTAGGTCAGAGGGTTGTTCTGATATGAGCAATTAATTCCAGCATGGTACTGGTTCAGTGGAGGTTAACACAACCAATCTGGGTCCCCTCTACCACCTGTCATAGCATTCGTCGTTTTCTCTTAGCACATCCCCTCTTTCAACATTCATGTAGCACGTAACCATTTTCTATTAAAATAACATAATTTACATTCATTGACCTTTGGTACAAAGGTCCATCAAATCAAACATTCACACTTTTAGGTTTTCCATAGTTCCTTGGCCAATATAGTTATATTTACAGACTGGGGGGAATAGGGTGTTACAATTACAATTATCTTTGATTTTTTTCTTTCTCTATGACAGTACCTATTACAAGACAACCCAATATTTGAAACAGTCTTGACAAACAAACTAGCATTGCATTGACCCTGTTCAACACTATTTTAGAAAATTCTAGTACTCACGCTGAACTTAAACGTTCCTGGGAAGTAATCGAAAGGGACATAAGTATCCATGGACATTGGTGTTAGGATCCAGAAATGTCCCTTTTCACTATATCTTTTACCCTTTCAAACTTATCATTCATATGCTAAATTCCTATTTTAATACTGCCAAGACCCTTTTTCCTAAGGTATGAGTCATTAATATTTATTTGATATTCTTATTCATTTAACACATTTGATTGGTAGTATTTCTCATATTTTACCCATAAATGTGAAACTAATGATCAAAATGTGTAGAACAGCCAAGACTTAAAGAAACATCATTGGTGTTACACCAATTATTACAATTGTGTGCTAGTCTTACATGTTGTTACATGACTACAACAATTGTGCACCTTTCCTGGAAGTTGTCACACTTGTTGAAAAAGACACCCACTTATCCTGGAAGTTGTTACATCGACTGCAATCTCTTTGAGTGGATTCAGTGAGAAGGAAAGGGCCCACCTTCCTCACAGACTCCCCTCTGTTTTGATGTTTTATATTAGCTACTTTGATTTATGTGAATAACCTGTTAGCATTCTTAGATCATAATTGTTGTTACAATTCATTTCATTTATGTCAAATGCGCATCAATGTGTCTCATGAGAATCAAAAGTCAAGTGTTGTATACTGCTGGAGAATTGTCTTTTTGTACTAGATAAAACTTTTCTTTYAACAATAAGTAATTAGAAGTGTGAATTTACTCCCTACAACTAAAGTAGATTTCCTTTCTGCAATTAGCACAGAATTCCTTTCTGCAAGGATAAAATAGAAAATCAGAATAAGATAGATAATCCAACATTGTTATACACTCATCAATCTAGATTTCAATTAAGCAAGTGTGATTTCAATCCTACAACAATGGATTAGAACTCTAGATGTGTCAGCAATTTGTGCTAGTGTTTAGTTTTCTAAAACTTTGTTTTATTTCAATATTGCAACTTGATTAATGTTTTCTTTCATCAATATAGCATAGACTGTGCACAATTATCTTGCAATAAAAAAACTTCCCTAGGTTTGACAATTTATATTGAACACCTTAATTATCTATTTATTTAGACAATTAAAGTGCCCAACATTTTGGCATCATTGTCACGGAAGATAATTATAGATTTTTGTAAGCACATTAGTTTTCTTTTCTTAGGAATGAATAAGTCTGCATGAACCAAGGAACAAGAGGATGTATTCCCAAAAATACTAACCCTACAGGTACCAGAGGACATGGAGGAAGGAACCCTACACTGGGAAGACCAACCTTTGTTAATGAGATTATAGCCAGAGAAAATTCTTCTTCAGGATCTATCTTTTGCCCTTCAAATCCTCCAAGGAGAAAAATTCCTCAGTCATCAGAACTGCCCTAGTTCAAAAAATTGTTTTCATCAAGGGATGAAGCTAAAAGTTTGTCACCAACAAATCAACAAGAAATGATGGAGAATATTAAAGATCAAGGAAGTATAGATTGGCCAAGAGAAATACCATAAGAAGTTGTTTATCAGGTTAACGGATAGATAGTCACTATGGAGGAGTGGGATGCTTACCATATTGAGTGGAATGAGAGAGAAGCCATGGAAAATCAAGGATATAATGAAGAGGAGATCAACCGAGAGGAGCCACAGAACATCGAAGATCAGGTAAATGATGAAAATACCATCTCTACCCTAGTTTTTCCTATTACTAATACTCCTACAAGAGGGATAGCTACTATGAAGAACATACCTCTTTCAACCCTACCAAATTTCCATGGATTGTCTACTAAGGATCCAGATGATTTTCTGTTTGAATTTGATATTCCATGTACAAGCTATGACTACACTACTACTACTCAGAACCTTAAACTATTTCCATCCGCATTGAAGGGAAATGCGTTAAGATGGTTCATGAGCCTTGGAGGAGAGAATATCTCAACATGGGTACAAATGAGGCAGATTTTCTTGAACAAGTACCAAGACTACTGTTGAACAAGGGAATGAAGGGAGGAACTGTTCAAGATGTCTCAGAAAGAGGATGAGACCCTTGAAGATTTTGTAGAGTGACTCTAGTACAATCTACAAAGGTCTGGACATCCAGATGTGAGTAAGGACATTCTGAAAACTATTTTGCTAAAATGGGTTAGAGATGATTGTTTAGACATGCTGAATATGCTTGGCAAGGGAGATATATCTAAGGAATCCTATGAAGAAATTTTAAATCTTTGCAAGATATGTTCTCGAGAAACTGCAAGGAATAAGTTAGTTACCAAGGATACCACTTTTTCAAGGGTACAAAAATCAGCCAATGGAGGGGCAACAAGAGAAGAAATAGGTAATCTATTAGAAGATTTCAAAATAGAAATGATTAACTCTTTTGCTTCACAAATTGATACTCTGTAGATTAAACAAAAACAAGTAGAAGCAGAAAAGGCATTGTCCATTTTCTGTCCAAAGTGCAGAGACAAACATCCAAAAAGGGAATTCCCACCTAACAGTGTGTAGGTATGTCTTATTTGTGAATTGGCTCGTCCTACTGACAAATGTCCCTCTTTACCAGGTGTAAAAGCATCAATGAAGGTGACTAATGAAGAAGCAGAGGCTGCCTATCTAATTACACAAAGAAGACAATGGCATCCAAGAGGCCAAGGTATGAACTCTCAATTCTCTCCTACATCACTTAATTGTTGGAACAATCAGCGACCTTATGGCCAGATGAATGCTCCCCCTCCAAATCCAATTCTCCCTCCTTATCAGGATTCCAATGCATGTTTACCTATGCCCCAACAACAGAGTCACCATGGGAAATGGAACCCATATTGGAGAGGCCCTCAACAACAACTTAGCTATCAAAACCATCAACCAAACCTCTACCAACAACAGTTCCAACCCCAGTATCAGTAACAACAACTGCAGTTACCTCCCAATGCCCCTCAAAACAATCCTACCTTACGACATCAGATGCCTATGCAACCTAAACCAAACCCAAATAATAATGCCATTCAAAATATTGATATATATAATGTGTCAGCTCTGTCTAATACTCCTATGCCTTGTGATGAGATAAAATTAAGATCAGGGAGAATAGTCGAGCCCATAATTGAAGATGCTCCATCTTCAGAATCAAACAAGGAATTAGGAGAAAAACCATCTACTGATACAGAATAAATTGAACAACCTATTAAAGAATCAACAGACCCCCCATTCCCTGAAAGATTGGAAATTACCAAAACTGTGGAATTACCATCCTTCAATCTCTTAGGAGAATTTCAAAACCTGCATGTTAACATTCCACTATTACAAGCGATTAGAGATGTCCCTATTTATGCCAAGACTGTGAGAGATCTTTGTATCAGAAGACCTAGGAGGAAACCTAGGGACCCCCTCACAGTGCATGTAGTGGGGGACTTGTATGAAATGATGTTAGGAAAAACCCCACCCATTAAATATGGGGATCTAGGAAACCCTACAGTCACTATCAAAATTGGCCAAACACCTATTCCCCATGTGTTAGTTGACTTAGGGGAATAAATTAATATTATGCCAATAGAAACTACACAATTGTTGCAACTCAGAACGCAAGTCCAACCTACTCCTACTGTTTTAGAATTAGCTAATTGTTCCACCATCTGACTAGAAGGAGTAATCGATGATTTAGTCATTTCAGTTGATTCATGGGAGTATCCTACTGATTTTGTCATTTTGCAACCCAAAACCCGTCTGGGGGGCCACCCTTTAATCCTAGGAAGACCATGGTTAGCTACAGTTGATGCCTTCATTGGTTGTAGATTTGGTTCCATGATCATGTCTGATGGTTATGACACGAAAAAACTTACCCTGTATCCTTGTGCTACACCCAATATGGAACCCAAAAATTCTTTATGGATGGACATTGAGGATGAAAAATCTCTGCTTGTGTTAACCATAGGAAAAGAACTAAGTTTCAAAGATGAGATAGAGGATGAGTTAATCAATTGTTTTATCTGTGACCCCTCTATCATTACACAGAACACGCACCACTGATTGACTGGAATCTTTGAACCTATTGCCCAGGAGGAGATGAGCCCAGAAATGTTCTCTGAAACTGCTGTAAATAAAATCGATTCAGTTGTAACAACAATAGATGAATTATTTCCCAAAGTCATTTCTAAGAGAATCATTATAGAAATAGAACCTGGAAAACCCCTGAACATCAATCCTGATTTATCTATTGTTGAAACTCCTTGATTGATGAAATTACTAATTGAACATAAGGAGGCATATGCTTGGGATTACATGGATATGAAAGGAATTTCTTCTGAATTATGCACCCATCATATATACATCAAGGAAGAATGTTGACCCATTTTCCAACCCCAAAGGAGGATGAACCCTAATCTTAAAGAAATAGTTAAAGAGGAACTCCAGAAACTTCTCAAAGATGGAGTCATCTATCCTATATCAGATAATGAGTGGGTGTTACCGTTGGTTATTGTACCTAAAAATAATGGTAAGTGGAGATTGTGTGTGGAATATAGAGCCCTGAATAAGGCCACACAGAAGGATCATTTCCCTTTTCCATTTATTGATCAGGTTCTAGACAACCTAGCTGGGAAAAAGTTGTTCTCTTTCCTAGATGGATTCAGTGGCTATAACCAAATAAAAATTGCTCCACAGGACCAAGATAAGACCACCTTTACCAGCCCTTGTGGTACATTTGCCTACAAGGTTCTCCCATTTGGCTTGTGTAATGTGCCAGCCACTTTCCAGAGAGTTGTAATTGGTATTTTTTCTAATATGGTGAATGATTGTATGGAGATATTCATGGACGATTTTACACCTTATGGTATTGATTTTGATCAAGCTTTGACTAATCTGGAAAATGTGCTCAAAATATGTATACAGTCTCATATTTCTTTAAGAATAGAAAAATTCCATATGATGATGAGCGAAGGTGTGGTTCTGGGACACTTCATCTCTTATGTAGGAATTCAGGTAGACCTAGCCAATATGCAGGTAATTTTGGACATTCCAACTCCAACAACTCAAAAAGAGGTAAGAAGTTTTTTAGGGCATGTTGGATATTACAGAAGATTCATTAAAAAAAATTCCAAACTTGCCTCTCCCTTGTTTTTCCTATTAACAAAAGATGTTTACTTTCATTGGACTGACAATTGTGAATTGTCTTTTATAGATCTGAAACATAAATTATCCACAGCTCCCATTTTGAGAGGGCCCAATTAGGCTTTGCCTTTTCACATTTCTTCAGATTCCTCAAACACTGCAATTGGTGCAATACTAAGGAAACAGGAGGACAAAAAACCCTATGTTATCTACTATATTAGCAAGAACATGGCTCCTACTAATTTAAATTATACAATTACTGAAAGAGAATTCTTGGCAGTAGTTTATGCAATCAATAAATTCAGGCATTATGTCACTGGTTATCCTACCTTTATTCATATTGATCATACAACAATTAAATATATGATGAATAAACCTATTACTAATGTCATAGTAACAAGATGGTTGTTATTACTTCAATAATTTGACATCACTATAGTAGATAGACCAGGGAAAGAAAATGTGGTTGTTGATTTTCTCTCAAGACTGCATATAAATGATGATAATTCACCATTAGATGATTCCTTTCCAGATGAACATTTGTTTTCCATATATTCTCACTCACCTTTGTATGCCGACATTGCTAATTACTTGGTTGCAGGGAAGGTACCTCCACATCTATCCCCAAGAGAAAGAAGGAAAATCATTCAGAAGAGTGCTCAGTATAGTTGGATAGAGGGATACCTTTTCTACATAGGCCTGGATAAACAAATCAGGTGATGTGTGAGGGATGATGAAGTTTATGATATGCTCAAAGCTTTCCATGATGGCCCTTGTGGGGGTCATTTTGCTGATAAAAGGACTAGACATAAAATTTTAAGGATGGGCTATTTTTGGCCCACCATATTTCAAGATGCCAAGAAGTATGTCCAGGACTGTGACAGTTGCCAATGAATGGGTCAGCCAAATCATAGGGATGAGAGGACTCTCCAGCCTCAAGTAGTGTTAGATCCTTTTGAGATATGGGCCATGGACTTTGTAGGGCCCATTAACCCACCTTCTAATCAGAAATTTTATATATTGGTCTATACAGATTACATGACCAAATGGGTGGAGGAAAAAGAACTCATTAGGGCCTCAGAAGAAGTTGTCTTAGCATTCTTGTTTGAAGATATCTTTGTTAGGTTTGGAATTCCCAGAGAATTAATAACTGATGGAGGACCCCCTTTCACATCACATAATTTTTAATCCCTACTCAGTCAATATCATGTTTTACATGATAGAACAGCTTCTCCATACCATCCACAAGGTAATAGCCAAGTAGAAAGTACCAACAAAGTCATAGAATTTATTCTTACTAAGACAGTGAGATAACATCATAGGGATTAGTCTGACGGATTGCATGAAGCTCTATGGGCTCTTCGAACTACTTGGAGGAACACAACTGGTTTTTCTCCTTATGAGCTTGTATATGGAAAAATCTCTGTTTTTCCCATTGAATTTGAAATCAAAACCTTAAGAACTGCATCAGCAGTCAACCTCGACTTGACTATGGCACAGAAGACCAGACTGCAACAACTCAATGAGCTTGATAAAAAGTGTTTGGACGTTATTCATCAAACCATGGTGATTCAACAGCAGAGAATAAAATGGCATGATCGAATCATCAAGAAGAAATTATTCCAAAAACGGGATTGGGCTCTGTTGTATGATTCATGCTTTAAAGAATTCCAGGGTAAGATGCATACATGATGGCTTGGACCTTACAAGGTAGAGACTATTTTTCTCAATGGGACAGTCAGGTTAATTACTATTGACAGATCCAATACATAGTTATATGCAAATGGTCATCGCTTATGCCTGTATCAGCATCCACTTTCCAAGGAAGAATTTAAATTGAAATGTACCGCTGATATAGATTACCAATTTTTAGAGGGAATGGAGCCTGCTCCTTCTCCTTCTGAACTTTAGGACATTTTGTTTTCAAATAAAATTTTGTATATAAATAAGTTGTGCAAATTTGAAATTTTCTGATTTTGCTTCACGCATTTTCATTTCTCTATTTTTTTTTTTCTAATAAATTTAGCCTAGAAAGGTATCAGGTATTTTCTTGTGTGTAGATAAACTAAATAACAACAAGGTAGATTACAACGGAAGACGCCAAAGGATTATTTTTTGGAAGTTGAAAAAAATCCTAAAAACCAAGTATTTCTGTGTTTGGGCCGATTTCCCTACTGTTACACCTTTTGGTCGATTTCCTTGTTGTTACACCCTTCAGCCAATTTACATGTTGCTACACCCCTTTTGGATGATTTCCCTGTTGTTACACCTTTTGGCCATTTTCCATGTTGTTACACCCTTTTGGTCTATTTGCATGCTTTACACCTGTTCCCGACTCTTTTTCCCTGAATGTTGTTACACCCTTTTACGACAAATTGGCCAATTTACATACTGCTACACCTAGTGCCACAATTTCAGCCAAAATATCTTATGTTACACCTACTTCTATTTTTCCTTTTGGCTAGTTTCTACACTGCTTCACCACCTTCTTAGAATTTCTTCCATTTCTACATATAACAACATTGTTGTTTTGTCAAGATTTCTGCCATTTTCGAAAAACTACTTTATGCTCTCTCTGTCCCACAAGAGCTGCTTCATCATTACTTAAACTCCACATCTGCAGTTTTTCAATGGTTCAACCATAGACAGGACTCCACTTATGCTCCATTTGTCATATCGTCATTTCTCACGTTCGGGAGTCATATCATATTATTACATCCACTCAGCGCGGATCAAATGGCGGTTGGATAGTGCAGTTACTCCGACAACTAAGTTCGGGTGGTAAGTTATGAGCTATGTTGCTAATATTACGTGTCTAATTTATATGGATATGAAATCATGCTTTCATGACTATCTGAATGATTTTCCTAATCCGTTAAACCATGAGCCAATAAGATTAGTTGGGGGGGGGGGAACAAAAATCCACGTCGACCTAACCGCAAAATTCATTTTTATATTTCACCTCCACCACCTTCTAACCCTGCTTATTTTTGCTGTGACACTGCGTTCTTCATGCAAATCCACGATCAACTTGCTCTGTCTCTGGTTTAGGTGTTGATTTCTCCTCCTAATGTACTGTCTAATACAAACACAATGTCATGGGAGGAATGCTCATAAGAAATGAGCCAGAAAATCTCAATACATTGCTACTGCACCATAATGTTTATCAAATATTTTTGCAGGCTGGCTAGATTCCCTATTTTAAGAAGTTGCAGGGGTTTAATGAAGTAGAAGTCTTACAGTTCATTCAAAATCTCACAGACGGCGATTCAATGGTGCATGCAGTGCGGATTCCAGTGACAGAAGAGAGCATAGCGGTTGTGACAGGATTGCCGACCACAGGAGTCAAATGGTTTAACAGGAAAGTGCATCTTCCCGATACATAGAAGGGTTTTCTCATGGGAAATGAGTGAGTACAGACTGAAGGCTGAGGTATAGATGTCAGTTCCTTACTAGAGCCATGGGGGAAGGTATCAAAATTATTAAAAAGGTACATTACATGTGAAGGGAGATATCAAGTTGTTTATTTTTCTGATTTTGTTCTACTGTCACATTTGCGACATCAGAAGTTAATTAACATCCCTTACTACCTACTTGAATCCCTGCATAATATGGCTCACTTTGTTAAGAAATCCAAGCACCCCATGAATTGTATTTCAAATCATAGACTAATAGGATTGTTGATTCATAACAGAATAACAATTCCTAATGACCCATTACTTGAGCCAATTCCTATGCCTGTTGTTACAGCCGACCTAGAAAAGTCAAATCCTATACCCTCGACTGCACCAAAAATTAACACCCCGACTATAACTTCCCGCAAGTCAACTCCGAACACCAAATGAAAAATCTGAAGCACCTCTCACACCGCTTAGAAACGCCTTGATAGTCTTGAACTAGAACAGTTAAACCCTTTGCCCTTAGTGGTGGTTGAGCCAGCAGTCGACTGCAAAATTCCTGGACCAAATCATGAGCCTCAACCCTCTACTGCAATAGTCGTTGTTCAAGAACTCCCTCGGACCCTTCAAGCTAAGAAAAGGAAATTCCTTCCTTCTGTCTCTACACTACCCATGACAAGAACTAGGTAAGAGAGATCCAGTGTAACAGTAGCTCCAGCATCCACTGCATCTACAAGTACCTTGATTCCTTCTCCTGTGGCACCAACAACAACTCAAAATCCACATGTTATTGCAAAAATAGTACTAGTATCTACTGTATCTTCCAATGAATCAATTCAGCCTACCAAACGTCAATCTAGGCAAGAATATTAGAAGAGAATCGACAGAATCAACTCTCCTAGTGTTGCAACAACAATTCATACCCATAGTATCACTGCTACTGAATTGCCTCAGAAAAGAAAACCTAAGCCTACAAGAAAATCTAAGAGGGGCATCAACAAGGTTGTACCAGATGCTGCCACAGAGTATCCTGAGTTTGCTCATATTTCGACGTTCTATTTGCAGCGTTATGGACAAAATTGTCCATATTGTCGCAAAATAGAGGAAATTAAAAGAAAAAAAAATCATCTTGCCTGATAACGTCAGTCTTGCCACATTGACGTCTCTCTTTCCACTTTGACGTCTCTCTTGCCACGTTGTCGTCTCTCTTGCCACGTTTTCCACTTAGTTGTCTCTATTGCCACATTTATGACATAACGTCTCTCTTGCCACGTTTGTAAAGATTGTTGTCGCAATTGCGATGTTGTGGAAACTAGGTTTTCCCCCTCCAATGACCACCTTAGTCAGACTTCATCATAGACACTCTCTCTCTAGGAGTATGAAAGTCATCCATGGAAAATCCCCCATCTGAACTACCATGTGCCAATGATTCCCTCCATCAGTAATATGCCACCAATGCATGTGTCATCAATCATAAATATAGAAATGGACATACCTCCACCAGATGCATGATGAATAACATAAGTGATGTAGGCACTTGTCCTCACTGTCACCCACGTACTGGATGTCTACCACCCTAAAAATGACCCAAGGCCAATCTTCAGGCAGACCTAACAACCAGCTCATTTCTCGCACCACCTTTCACACGAATGGAAAACCTCCACTATCAACAAATAAAACACAATACATCACATTGGCTTCATGGAGCCAACAACACAATGGGACTTGAAAAATTAAAACCACAAGAAATCTCATCATCCACAAAGGATCTCAATGACTCAAAGCCAACCTATATATACTAGATCCCACAACCATATGAAGAGCCCACAACACAACTCATGTGTTA
>SNQJ01S0000274.1:74096-88001 GCA_010110895.2 Picea sitchensis | reverse complement strand
GAGAGGAGCCACAAAACAATGAAGATCAGGTAAATGATGAAAATACTATCTCTACCCTGGTTTTTCCTATTACTAATATTCCTACAAGGGGAATAGCTACTATGAAGAACATACCTCTTTCATCCCTACCAAATTTCCATGGATTGTCTACTGAGGATCCAGATGAGTTTCTGTTTGAATTTGATATTCTGTGTAGAAGCTATGACTACACTACTACTGCGCAAAAACTTAAACTATTTCCAACCACATTGAAAGGAAATGCGTTAAGATGGTTCATGAGCCTTGGAGGAGAGAATATCTCAACATGGATACAGATGAGGTAACTTTTCTTGAAAAAGTACCAAGACTATTGTCGAACAAGGGAATGAAGGGAGGAACTGTTCAATATGTCTCAGAAAGAGGATGAGACCCTTGAAGATTTTGTAGAGCGACTCTAGTACAATCTACAAAGGTCTGGACATCCGGATGTGAGTAAGGACACTCTGAAAACTATTTTGCTAAAAGGGGTTAGAGATGATTGTTTAGACATGCTTAATATGCTTGGCAAGGGAGATATATCTAAGGAACCCTATGAAGACATTGTAAATCTTTGCAAGAGATGTTCTCGAGGAACTATAAGGAATAAGTCAGTTACCAAGGATACCACTTTTTAAAGGGTACATAAATCAGCCAATGGAGGGGCAACAAGAGAACAAATAGGTAATCTATTAGAAGATTTCAAAACATAAATGATTAACTCTTTTGCTTCACAAATTGATACTCTGCAGATTAAGAAAAAACAAGTAGAAGCAGAAAAGAGATTGTCCATTTTCTGTCCAAAGTGCAGAGACAAACATCCGAAAAGGGAATGCCCACTAAACAATGTTTAGGTATGTCTTATTTGTGAATTGGATCATCCTACTAACAAATGTCCCTCTTTACCAGGTGTAAAAGCATCAATGAAGGCGACTAATGAAGAAGCAGAGGCTGCCTATCTAATTACACAAAGAAGACAATGGAAACCAAGAGGCCAAGGTATGAACTCTCAATTCTCTCCTACAACACTTAATTATTGGAACAATCAACTACCTTATGGTCAGATGAATCCTCCCCTCCAAATCCAATTCTCCCTCCTAATCAGGATTCCAATGCATGGGTACCTATGCCCCAACAACAGAGTCACCATGGGCAATGGAACCCATATTGGAGAGGCCCTCAACAACATCTTAGCTATCAAAACCATCAACCGAACCTCTATAAACAACAATACCAACCCCAATATCAACAACAACAACTGCAGTTACCTCCCAATGCCCCACAAAACAATCCTCCCTTATGACCTCAGATGCCTGTGCAACATAACCCAAACCCAAATAATAAGGCCATTCAAAATATTGATATATATAATGTGGCAGCTCTGTCTATTACTCCTATGCCTTGTGATGTGATAAAATTAAGATTAGGGAGAATAGTCGAGCCCATAATTGAAAATGCTCCATCTTTAGAATCATACAAGGAATCAGGGGAAAAACCATCTGCCGATACAAAAGAAATTGACCAACCTATTAAAGAATCAACAAACCCCCCATTCCCTGAAAGACTGGAAATTACCAAAACTGTGGAATTACCATCCTTCAATCTCTTAGGAGAATTGAAAAACCTCCATGTTAACATTCCACTATTGTAAGCGATTAGAGATGTCCCTATTTATGCCAAGACTGTGAGATATCTCTATATCAGAAGACCTGGAAGGAAATCTAGGGACCCCCTCATAGTGCATGTAGTGGGGGACTTGTCTGAACTGATGTTAGGAAATACCACACCCATTAAATATGGTGACCCAGGAAACCCTACAGTCACTGTCAAAATTGGACAAACACCTATTCCCCATGTGTTAGTTGACTTAGGGGCAACAATTAATATTATGACAATAGAAACTACACAATTGCTGCAACTCAGAACGCAATTCCGACCTACTCCTACTATTTTAGAATTAGTTGATTGTTCCACCATCAGACCAGAAGGAGTAATCAATGATTTAGTCATTTCAGTTGATTCATGGGAGTATCCTACTGATTTTGTCGTTTTGAAACCTAAAACCCATATGGGGGCCACCGTCTAATTCTAGGAAGACCATGGTTAGCTACAAATGATGCCTTCATTGGTTGTAGATCTGTTTCCATGACCATCTCTGATGGTTATGACACAAAAAAACTTACCCTGTATCCTCATGCTACACCAAGTATGGAACCCGATTTTTTTTTATGGATGGACATTGAGGATGAAAGTGCTCTGCCTATGTTAACCATAGGAAACACCCTCAGTTTCAAAGATGAGACAGAGGATGAGTTAATCAACTATTTTATCTGTGATCCCTCTGCTGTTACATAGATCACACACCACCGATTGACTGGAATCTTCGACCCTATTTCCCAGGAAGAGATGAGCCCAAAAATGTTCTATGAAATTGTTGTAAATCAAATCGATTTAGCTGTAACAAAAAACACTATAACAACAAATGCTGAAACAACAACAACCAAATTTTTTCCCAAAGTCAGTTCTAAGAGCATCACTGTAGAAATGGAACTTGGAAAAACCATGAACATCAATCCCAATTTATCTATTGCTGAAACTCGCCGATTGATGAAGTTACTAAGTGAACATAAGGAGGCATTTGCCTGGGATTAGATGGATATGAAAGGAATTTATTCTCAAATATGCACCCACAATATATACATCAAGGAAGAATGATGGCCCATTTTCCAACCCCAAAGGAGGATGAACCCTAATCTTAAGGAAATAGTTAAAGAGGAACTCCAGAAACTTCTCAATGCTGGATTCATCTATCCTATATCAGACAACAAGTGGGTTTCATCATTGGTTATTGTACCTAAAAATAATGGTAAGTGGAGAGTGTGTGTGGACTAGAGAGTCCTGAATAAGGCCACGTAGAGGGATCATTTCCCTCTGCCATTTATTGATCAGGTTCTAGACAACCTAGTTGGGAATTTTTTTTTCTCTTTCCTAGATGTATTCAGTGGCTAGAACCAGATAATTTTTTTTCCACAGGACCAAGATAAGACCACCTTTACCAGCCCTTGGGGTACATTTTCCTACAAGGTTCTCCCATTTGGCTTATGTAATGCACCAGCCACTTTCCAGAGCATTGTAACTGGTATTTTTTCTGATATGGTGAATGACTGTATGGAGATATTCATGGATGATTTTACACCTTATGGTATTATTTTTGATGAATCTTTGACTAATCTGGAAAAAGTTCTCAAAAGATGTATACAGTCTCATCTTTCTTTAAGCACAAAAAAATTCCATATGATGATGAGAGAAGGTGTGGTGTTGGGACACTTCATTTCTTATGCAAGAATTCAGGTAGACCCAGCCAAAATCTAAGTGATTTTGGACATTCCAACTCCATCAACTCAGAAATAGGTAAGAAGTTTTTTAGGGCATGCTGGATATTACAGGAGATTCATTAAAAAAATTTCCAAACTTGCCTCTCCCTTGTTTTTCCTATTAACAAAAGATGTTGACTTTCGTTGGACTGACAATTGTGAATTGTCTTTTACAGATCTGAAAGAAAAATGATCCACAACTCCCATTTTGAGAGGGCCCAATTGGGCTTTGCCTTTTCACATTTCTTCAGATTCCTCAGACACTGCAATTGGTGCAGTACTAGGGAAACATGAGGAAAAATAACCCTATGCTATCTACTATATCAACAAGAACATGGCTCCTGCTGAGTTAAATTATAAAGTTACTGAAAGAGAATTATTGGCAGTAGTTTATGCAATCAATAAATTAAGGCATTATGTCACTGGTTATCCTACCTTTATTCATACTGATCATACAATAATTAAATATCTGATGAATAAACCTATTACTAATGCCAAAGTAACAAGATGGTTGTTATTACTTCAAGAATTTGACATCACTATAGTAGATAGACCAGGGAAAGAAAATGTGGTTGTTGATTTTCTCTCAAGACTGCATATAAATGATGATAATTCACCATTAGATGATTCCTTTCCAGATGAACATTTGTTTGCAGTATATGTAAATTCACCTTGGTATGCATACATTGCTAATTACTTGGTTGTAGGGAAGGTACCTCCACATCTGTCTCCCAGAGAAAGAAGGAAAATCATTCAGAAGAGTGCTCGGTATAGTTGGATAAAGGGATACCTTTTCTACATAGGTCTAGATCAAGAAATCAGGATATGTGTGAGGGATGATGAAGTTTATGAGCTTCTCAAATCTTTCCATGATGGTCCTTGTGGGGGTCATTTTGCTGATAAAAGGACTGGACATAAAATTTCAAGGATGGGCTATTTTTGGCCCACCATATTTCAAGATGCCAAGAAGTATGTCCAGGCCTGTGACAGTTGCCAATGAATGGGTTAGCCAAATCATAGAGATGAGATGCCTCTCCGGCCTCAAGTAGTGTTAGAGCCTTTTGAGAGATGGGCCATGGAATTTGTAGGGCCCATTAAACCACCTTCTAATCAGAAAGTTTATATATTGGTCTATATAGATTACATGACCAAGTGGGTGGAGGCAAAAACACTCATCAGGGCCTCAGAAGAAGCTGTCTTAGCATTCTTGTTTGAAGATATCTTTTTTAGGTTTAGAATTCCCAGAGAATTAATAACTAATGGAGGACCCCCTTTCACATCACATAAGTTTGAAGCCCTACTCAGTCAATATCATGTTTACATAGAACGACTTCTCCATACCATCCACAAGGTAATGGACAAGTAGAAAGTACCAACAAATTTATAGAAGCCATTCTTACTAAGACAAGAAGATAACATCATAGGGATTGGTCTAACAGATTGCATGAAGCTCTATGGGCTTATCGAACTACTTGGAGGAACATAGATGGTTTTTCTCCTTATGAGCTTGTATATGGAAAAAGCCCTGTTTTCCCATTGAATTCGAAATCAAAAATTTAAGAACTGCATCAGTAGTCAACCTCGACTTGACTATGGCACATAAGGCCAGACTGCAATAGATCAATGAGATCGATGAAAAGCGTTTGGACTCTATTCATCAAACCACAATGATTCAACAACAGAGAACCAAATGGCATGACCAAGTCATCAAGAAAACATATTCCAAAAAGGGGATTGGGCTCTGTTGTATGATTCACGCTTTAAATAATTTCAGGGTAAGCTGCGTACACGATGGATTGGACCTTACGAGGTAGACATTGTTTTTCCCAATGGGACAGTCAGGTTAATTACTATTGATAGATCCAATACACAGTTATATGCAAATGGTCAGCGCTTGCGCCTATATCATCGTCCACTTTCCAAGGAAGAATTTAAATCGAGATGTACCGCTGATACAAATTACCAATTTTTAAAGGGAACGGAACCTGCTCCTTCCCCTTCTGAACTTTAGGACATTTTTCTTTCAAATAAAATCTTGTATATAAATAAGTTGTGCAAATTTGAAATTTTCTGATTTTTCTTCACTCATTTCATTTCTATATTTTTCTTTTTTTCAAATAAATTCATCCTAGAAAGGTATCAAACAGTTGCTTGTGTGCAGATAAACTGGAGAACAATAAGGTAGATTATAACGGAAGAAGCCGAAGGATTAGTTTTTGGAAGTTGAAAAAATTCCTAAAAACTAAGTATTTCTTTGTTCGGGCCAATTTACATGTTGTTACACCCTTTGGTCGATTTACACGCTGTTACACCCTTTTGGCCGATTTCCATGCTGTTACACGCTTTGGACGATTTACATGCTGTTACACCCTTTTGGCCGATTTCCATGCTGTCACACCCTTTGGCCGATTTCCATGCAGTTA
Source organism: Picea sitchensis (assembly GCA_010110895.2). Lineage (NCBI taxonomy): Eukaryota > Viridiplantae > Streptophyta > Pinopsida > Pinales > Pinaceae > Picea > Picea sitchensis. Next base: position 82,189 of record SNQJ01S0000274.1, on the reverse strand, counting down.
CACCTAATGCCACACTTTCGGCCAAACTATCTGTTGATACACCTACTTCTATCATTCCTTTTGGCTATTTTTTTAGCATTTCTGCCATTTCTACATATGGAAACATTGTTGTTTTGTCAAGATTTCCACCATTTTTCAAAAATTACTTTATGCTCTCTCTGTCCCACAAGGTCCGTTTCATCATTGCTTAATTCCACATCTGCAACTTTCTAAACTGTTCAACCACAGAAAGGAATCCATTTATGCTCCACTTTTCATATGATCATTTCTCACGTTCGAGAGCCATATCTCATTATTACAGCCATTCCATGCAGATCAAATGGTAGTTGGACAGTGAAGTTACTCGGACAGATCGGTTCGTGCGGTAAGTTATGATGTACGATTACTAAACCTACGTGTCCAAGTGATGTAAGATATGAAAGAAAGTTTCAATCCCTATTTGTCGGTTTTCCTAAATTCGTTGCACCCTGAACCAATCAAATTAGTTGGGGGGGGGGAAAGACATCCATGCCGACATACTCTCAAAATCTCATTTTATAAACACCTCCGCCACCTTTTCGACCACACTTCTTTTCGTTGAGACATTGTGTTCTTTATGAAATCCTCATTCGAACTTGTTGTGAATCTGGTGAGGTTTTGGTTTCTCCTCCTTTGTGACTATTAAGACTCCAAATGACATCATGGGAGCATCAACTGTGAGATATGAGCCGGAAAATCTGGATGTGTTGCTGCTACACCCAGATGTTTACCAAATTTTTCTACAGGCTGGATGGATTCCTTATTTCAAGAAGATGCAGAGGTTCAACGAAGCAGAGGTATTGGAGTTCATCCAGAACCTTACAAAAGGGTATTCAATAGTGAATGGGTGAGAATTCCAGTGACAGAGGAATTTGTGGCTGCTGTTACAGGATTACCCATAACATGAAACAAGTGGTTTAGCATAAAAGCACATCTTCCCAAAGTAGAGAAGGATTTTCTCATGAACGATGAGCTTGTGTATACCAAGGGCTGTGGTGTCGATGTTAATTCCTTACCAGCACCCTGGGGGAAAGTCGTCGAATTTATCAAAAGGTACATTACCTGTGGAGGACGATACCAAGTTGTTTATTTTTCTGACTTTATCATACTATACCATTTGAGACATCAGAAATTAATCAACATGCCTTATTATATTCTTCAGTCTTTGCATAATATGGCTCAGTTCGTCAAACGATCCAAGTACCCCATGAATTTTCTTTCCAATCATAGACTCATAGGCTTGTTGATTCATAGAGGAATGGGGCTCCCTCACGACCCATTACCTGAAGTGCCTGTGCCATCTACTATCCCTGCTGCCATATCCAACCCTGAACAGACCATTTCTGCACCTGCCGTTACAACCAACCTAGACCATTCAACTAATACACCTATTGTTACAGCCGACCCAGAACAGTCAACCCCTGTATCCTCAACTACACCAGTAGTTAAAACCTCGACTATAATTCCCCATAAGAAAACTCCGAATACCAAACGAAAAATCAGAATCACCTCTCACACAGCTCAAAAACACCTTGACAGTATTCAATCAACACAACTTAACCCTATTCATACAGATGTGATTGAGCCTCACGAGCCTCAGTCCTTGGCTGCTACATAGGTTGTTACAGAATTTGCTCCTACTCCTGGAGCTAAGAAAAGGGCAACTCTTACCCCTATTTCTATTTTACCGAGGAAGCGAACTAGGTTAGAAAAAATAATTGCAACAGAAGTTCAGGTCCCCATTATAACTGACAGCAGGACAACTACTTCTACTGTTGATCCAACAATAACTCAGAATCCTTCTATCGTTGCAACAACTTTTCAAACCCCTACTTTCAATGCCACTGAATTTCCTCATAAAATAAAACATCAATCTAGAAGGAAATCTCAGAAAGATATCGACAAAGTTGCTGTGACAGAGTGTCCTAATCTTGCTGATACTCAGACACTTCCAGATTTTGATATCAATGATACCAATCTAAGTGAAAGGGTCACTGATTTTATGGAGGTACGAATTCCTAGTTTCACCTTGTGCAAGGAATTCCAAGACACTATTTCATCCTTGCAGGAAGAATTTCAACGAGTTGCACCAGAATCATCGACTCTGCTTGTTGATTATGTACATCATTCGTTAGGTGATGAGGTACATATATTACTAGACCCCAACATCCCATAATTTCCTCCTTGTATGTTTGTTGAAGAACTCCCTGCTTCTTCTAGCTTGATTATCGAAGAACACCCTCCTTCTCCTGAACCTAAGAAGAAATCTTCTGTTTTTATATCTACCTTACCAAAAAGGAGAACTAGGTCGGCAAGACTTGCTGAAGCTGCATTTGGATGGAAATATATAGAGAAATAAATGCCCATTCTTCGCTCATTATCCTCAGTTGTTCAAAACGAAGCTGTTACACAAGAACCAACCTCTTCCCTAAAATTCACTCTCACACAAGAACCAACTGACCAAGAAGAGGCTGTCACACAAGAACCAACTGAACAGGAAGAGGCTGTCAAACAAGAACCAAATAACCAAGAAGAGGCTATCACACAAGAACCAACTGACCATGAAGAGGTTGTCACATAAGAATCAGTCATGCCGGATGTCACTGTTACACAAGAACCAATTACATAAACTAGAGAGGATAATGATGATGTGCCACTTGCTCAGCTATTTGCTCAGATTGAAAAGAAGATACAAGGTATTGAGAATGCCAGGATTGCTAAACTAAGAAAATAAAATGACCACCTCAAATCACAGTTAAATTCCCTAACCAAGGACTTGCAGGTTTCTCAACAAAGGAACTCAGGGAATTCAACTTTGGGAATATTAGCTTAGGAAACCACTGTTATGAAGGAAAATGAAGAGCACATGTGCTACCAATGTGGTAATATCTATTTTAAGGAAGGATATAAAATTGTCAAAGTACCAATGAATGGACAGGCTAAGGAACCATCCAATTTCTCAGTAAAAATAGAATGTGACCTTACTTCTCCACAAGAACCAGTAAGCCAGAGGAGATCTCGACGTTATAAAATAGTTGCTGGTTTACCAACAACTTTAAAACAAACACCTTTGTTACACTTACCAGTCATAACTCCAACAACTCAGACTGCTTATGTTCTTAAAAACAAAGCAACACAGACATATTTTTGAAAATAACAGATGTTGGGGGCACACAAAGGTTTTTCCAATACTGGTACTTAGTGATTGTCTTAGCAATTTTGCACTAGAGGAGTCACCTCCTTAAATCAGACTCAATGTCAGGCTTGAATGAGGTTTGCATGAGGACATGCAATGTTTTCAGTTGGGGGGCATGTTAGGACCCATAAATGTCCCTTTTTCACCATCTCTTTTTCTCATTCAACCTTACCAATTCTATGCTAAATCCCTACTAATTGTTGCTAAGACCCTTTTTCCCAAGGTATGCATCATTAATCTTGCTTTTATATTTTATTCACTTTAACATGTTGGATTGGTAGCGTTTCTCATATTTTATCCATGAATATTGAAACTAATGATTAAATTGTGTAGAACAACCAAGTCTTAAAGAAAGATCGCTGCTGTTACACAAGGCTGTTACAACTGTGCGCCAACTCTACATGCTGTTACACGACTACAAAAATTGCGCACCCTTTTTGGAAGCTGCTACACCTGCTGCAACAGATATCCACCGATCCTGGAAGCTAGTCCCTCATGCAAATTCGAATCATGAAGACTGATCCTCAAGGCTGTTACACGTTTTGGTTCACATTGATGATGAATATCATTTAACAGATTTTGTAACAGATTTTGTATGTCACTTGAGAATCTTCGATTCTCAAAGCTATTCTAAGTCCGTTTTCAACTGAATAACTATGTCTTTAAATAGCAGAGCCTTTGTAATCATTATCACCGAATTTTAGTTGTGAACAGAGAGTGAAGAAGAGCACATTGTATCTGAACCTTTTGGGTGAATCAATAAAAAAGTGGATTACGTTTCATTAACCTACCGTAGTCTATTTTTGAGTGGATTCAGTGAGAGGGAAAGGGCCCACCTTCCTCACAGACTCCCCTCTGTTTTGCTATTTAGATTAATTGCTTTGATTTGGATAATTGATTTGTTTAGCATTTCTAGCATATATCTGCTGTTACAATCAGTTCTTTACTGTTTAATGCACATCTATGTGTCTCATGAGAATTAGAGTAAATTGTTCGATACCGTTGGAGAATTTCTTTCCTTTCCTACATTAGATTTAATCCCTGAAAACAAAAGTGTGAATTCCTTTTCTTCAGTTAAGTAGGTCTCCTTTCAGCAAGTAGCACAAAGTTTCTTTCTGCAAGAGTAAAATATAAATTTAGAATAGAGTAGATAATCCAGGATTCTTGTGCACCCATCAATTCAAGATTTCATTTATGCAAGTTTTATTTCGATTCTGTAGAAGCTCCAACTGTGTCAACAACTTGTGTTAAGTTCAACCTTTTAATTAGGTTTCTTACTGCAATTTAAATAAATGTTGCTTCCATAATCTAGCATAGACTGTGCACAATTATCTTGCAATAACAAATGTTCCATGGGTTTGACAATTTATATTGAACACCTTAATTATCTATTTAATTAGACAATTAAAGTGCCCAACACTTTTCACCTGAACCTGAAGTTTGACTCCCTCTAAGCATCTGATCTGAATCTCAGGGGCTAAGATCTGGATGGCTTGAATGTCGAGAGACCAGGAGATTAAACGGGCCAATCTTGGATGAAAATAAACATGGACAAAAAAAAAACATGTACATGAAATACTCGAGAGGTGAGGCTCAAAGAGGAGTCTCATCTCTGAGACTAATCACTAGTAAATCACTCATAGCTAATTAATCTCACAATGAACAATAGAAAATATGAGAGAAACCAAAATGAGTAACTTGATATTATGAGAAGTCTTGCTAGGCCTTTATATAGCATTACAAAATGGTCCATTTGAAAAAGTAAAAAATAGCTCATTAATTGAGTCTCTATTATTAGTATAATATATCTAACTACCCAACTAACTAAGTAGTGGAAAATAAAACCCAATACAACAATGGAGAGGTGGTACTCTCTTTGACCCATATAGGCAACCTGTTAGCCCAATTAATTAATGAGGAAGTGGGAATCTCCTTGATCCACATAGGCAATCTATTAGCTTTATATATTTATGACTTTTGCATCCGAATTTAGACCATATACCCCCTAAAATTTGGATCATTCCTCTCCCATTAGAAAATGATGGTCCCCATAATTTCACCCATGCTAAAAAGAGAAACCACATTATCGTACCATTATGATTACAATGTGAAAATGCCCAATGAAGAGAAGGGTTTTGTGTGGTTGACCCATAACCTAGTTGAAAATGACATTGTACATGGGTAGAAAACTAAAGAAATTTTAATAAAAACCCAAAATTAAAAAAATAATATGGAAAATTCGTGACTTTGGGAGCTGTGAACATAAATTCTTCTATAGGTGATGAAATCCAATTCCGTTGAAGACCCATTTGAACTACTTAAGATATATTTCCATCAGTATATGGAACTTGTTCTTCAGTGTCCCATGGAGTGAGAAAAACCAGGGTTAATTTGAAGGGCGTATGACCACATTGGTTACATACATGTGCTGCTTCAAACAAAGATATCTCATAAACTGGAAAAAAAAATGAAATTCCACGAAATACCCATTTGATATCTTGAAGAGATATTTCCATCCATATGTGGAAATCTTTCTGTAGTTTTCTGAGCAAGGAGAAAAAGACTGTTGAATATGGAGGTACACATGGCCTCCTTGGGTCAAATACATGCTGAGATTCAATCGATGATATCTATCAAAAAACGAAGCCAAATGAGATTCCGAGAAATAACCATTTTAGATATTGTAGATATCTTTCCAGCCATATTTGGTACTCCTTCTTTATATTCTTGAGCAAGGAGAAAAAATACCGTTGAATATGGTGGTACACACAACCTCCTTGGGTCAATTACATGCTGAGATTCAATCAATGATATCTCTCAAAGAAGGAAGCAGAATGAGATTGCACGAAATACCCATTTGAGATATTGAAGAGATATTTCCAATGATATATGGAAGAGTCTGTGAAATTTTTTTTAGAGGTCACAACACCTCTTTGAAGTTGGTTGAGTGTAGAGGGACACAAAGGATGCCAAGGGTTTGTAGAACAACATGGGCTGTTGTAGAGGTTGTGGAACCTCCATGGGCAGCAAGGACACCCTGAAAATTTGTTGAAAATGTTGCAGACCAATGGATGTAGTGGATCCATGTATATATATGTATTGAATCCATGTATGGATGTAGTGAATCCATGTATGGTTCTCCTTGTAATGGTGAACGAAGATCCAAAGGTAAAAAGACCTTGTAGTGCCTGTGGACCAATTGTGATGCTTACAGTGTATGGCCTAACAAATGAATTCCAATAGTACCAAAAGGAGGTTGGTGAGTATTTCCTATTGGACACACCTACCACACTTAAATAGGGGGGTGAATGAGTGTGGGGATCTTTTTCCCAAAACTTCCCTCTTTCACAAAACTCATTAGTTAGCATTCAACATTTACTCATTACTCATTGCTGTCATTTATAACTAGTTATATGTGAACACATATGAGCAACATATATCAGCAATATATCATCAATAAGTCATCACCACAAGGAACACAAATAACACAAGATGTATGTACAATTTTATTTTTATTACAGACTACAATCCTTGGGGTTTTTCAGCAACAACTGAACAAAGTACAACTCTACAAGAGCACCAACTCTATAATGCAAGACTTAGCTTACATCCTCAAAACCAATTGATATGAGGCAACAATCCTCAACAAATATCAATCTGCAACATGTACGTGACCTATCAGTAGTGCAACCCGTGTGTGTACGCGCCCTGGCTCACTACAACCTGTGTATGTACGCAACCAGTGTATACAACAACCTGCGTATCACTTCTGAGCTCTTAGGGTTCTCTCTTCAAGATCAATTCAGATCCTCTGCAACCAATTTATCATTCTCTCCTATCTCTCACTGTCCAAACTGACCACCATCCAGTCACAACACATCCAATCTCTCCAATAGCTTACTCATGCTCCACAACCAATCAATATGAATGCTAAATCAATCATGTATAGGCAAATAGTATACCATAGAAATCATATCACAACTAAATCACAAGAGTATTGCTCACTCCATCAACCAACATAAACCACATCAGAACAACCATACCAATAATTCCCTAAGCATTCACAACACAACAAGCTATACTATCCATCAAGACAATAATGTAATCATACTAGTGTCTCAGTGATAGATCTGAGCCCATAGAATGCAGATCTGGAACCTGCTTCAGTCTTCAACAACTTGTCATAATCTCAACCAAAAATCTCCATGATTTTATCCACTGTACGCTCCATGTACATTGAAAACCCATGTACTGTACGCACCCTATACACAGACAACTTTCGTATACGCACCCTATACACAGACAACCCGTGTACGCACCAGAAAATATGGTTTTTATGCAATTCCAAGAATTTCACCATCATGATATCATACTTGCTGAAAATTCAATGCGTCCATGAGATCCTCCTGATCTCCTCTCTCTTAGAATAGATCTTCAATCCTCCTCAAGAGATCCAGACCAAAATTCTCTCACAAGAAGCTTTCCATGAATTCTCCAAAAGATATTCTCACAAGAAGCTCTCCATTGATTGACAAAAAGGATGATTTGCAAGAGTCCATAGTGTTTGCACCCTTTTCGTCACCGTGGTGAGAAAATAAGAGGTGCTTACATGCCCAGTTGGGTCTTGCTGAGCATGACAAATGTAGAGGAAAGAGTTAGAGAAAGAAAAACAAAACTATAAGCAGGAATTAAACTAATACAAACTAAAATCATAAGCATATGGGTAGAGAAATAACAATCACAAAAAGACCAATATCACCAATGTTTTTAGGCTGATCTATTGATGAAATCAAAGCACAATGAAGAAAGGGGACTATGAGTCCCTTCTTCCTCCAAAGGAAGGCTCTTTGACCCTCACAAGCTTGCTCTCCTTACAACA
>SNQJ01S0000274.1:54845-74086 GCA_010110895.2 Picea sitchensis | reverse complement strand
TCTGTATCCATGTTGAGATATTCTCTCCTCCAAGGCTCATGAACCATCTTAACGCATTTCCTTTCAATGTGGTTGGAAATAGTTTAAGTTTTTGCGCAGTAGTAGTGTAGTCATAGCTTCTACACAGAATATCAAATTCAAACAGAAACTCATCTGGATCCTCAGTAGACAATCCATGGAAATTTGGTAGGGATGAAAGAGGTATGTTCTTCATAGTAGCTATTCCCCTTGTAGGAATATTAGTAATAGGAAAAACCAGGGTAGAGATAGTATTTTCATCATTTACCTGATCTTCATTGTTTTGTGGCTCCTCTCAGTTGAACTCCTCTTCATTATCTCCTTGATTTTCCATGGTTTCTCTCTCGTTCCACTCAATATGGTAAGTGTCCCACTCCTCCTTAGTGACTATATGTTTGTTAATCTGATAAACAGCTTCTTTTGGTCTTTCTCTTGGCCAAGCTATACTTCCTCGATCTTCAATATTCTCCAGCGTTGCTTGTTGATTTGTTGGTGACAAACTTTCATCTTCAGCCCTTGATGAAAGTGATGTTTCGAAGTGGGGCAGTTCTGATGACTAGGGAATTTTTCTGCTTGGAGGATTTGAAGGATGGAAGATAGATCCTGAAGAAGAATCTGCTCTGGCTATAATCTCATCAACAAAGGTTGGTCTTCCTAGTGCAGGGTTCCTTCCTCCACGTCCTCTGGTACCTGTAGGGTTAGTGTTTTTGGGAATACGTCCTCTTGTTCCTCGATTCATGTAGACTTATTCATTCCTAAGAAACTAATGTGCTTACAAAAATCTATAATTATCTTCCCCGGCACTTTAATTGTCTAATTAAATAGATAATTAAGTTGTTCAATATAAATTGTCAAACCTGGGGAAGTTTTGTTATTGCAAGATAATTGTGCACAGTCTATGCTAGATTATGGAAGTAGCATTTATTTAAATGCAGTAAGAAACCTAATTGAAAGGTTGAACTTTAACACAAGTTGTTGACACAGCTGGAGATTCTATAGAATTGAAATAACACTTGCATAAATGAAATCTTGAACTGATGGGTGCATAAGAATCCTAGATTATATAATCTATTCTAAATTTCTATTTTACTCTTGCTGAAAGAAACTTTGTGCTACTTGCTGAAAGGAGACCCACTTAACTGCAGAAAAGGAATTCACACTTTTGTTTTCAGAGATTAAATCTAATGTAGGAAAGGAAAGAAATTCTCCAGTGGTATCGAACAATTTACTCTAATTCTCATGAGACACACAGATGTGCATTAAACAAGAAAGAACTAACTATAAAAGCAGATATACGCTAGAAATGATAAACAGATCAATTATCCAAATTAAAGTAATTAATCTAAATAGAAAAATAGAGGGGATTCTATGAGGAAGGTGGACCCTTTCCCTCTCACTAAATCCACACGAAAATAGACTATGGTAGGTTAACGAAACTCAATCCACTTTTTTATTGATTCGCCAAAAAGGTTAAGATACAATGTGCTCTTCTTCACTCTCAGTTCACAGCTAAAATTTGGTGATAATGATTACAAAGGCTCTGCTATTTAAAGACAGAGTTATTCAATTGAAAACGGACTCAGAATAGCTTTGAGAATTGAAGATCCTCAAGTTGTTTGTATGATATACAAAATTTGTTACAAAATCTGTTAATTGATCTTCATCATCAATGTGAACTAAAACGTGTAACAGCCTTGAGGATCATTCTTCATGATTCGAATTTGCATGAGGGACTAGCTTCCAGGATTGGTGGATATCTGTTGCATTAGGTGTAGCAGCTTCCAAAAAGGGTGTGCAATTGTTGTAGTCGTGTAACAGCATGTAGAGTTGGCACATAGTTGTAACAGCCTTGTGTAACAACAACAATTTTTCTTTAAGACTTGGTTGTTCTACACAATTTAATCATTAGTTTGAATATTCATGGATAAAATATGAGAAATGCTACCAATCCAACATGTTAAAGTGAATAAAATATAAAAGCAAGATTAATGATGCATACCTTGGGAAAAAGGGTCTTAGCAACAATTAGTAGGCATTTAGCATAGAATTGGTAAGGTTTAATGAGCAAAAGAGATGGTGAAAAGGGGACATTTCTGGGTCCTAACAAAAAGGAGCATCCTTCCAAATATTTCGAACATGATTCATGGTATGAGATGGCCATGCAGAATGCTAAGAAGCAGGAGGCTTCTAGGAGCATATTCAAATGCAATGATTCTTTGGAGACAGGTCGGAGCAAGAAGGAAGGGATAACTTTTGTGTCAGAGTGAGCAACCAATCATGTGGATTGGAAAGCATCCATGGTAAAAAATATGGTAGTGAAGATAGAGCCAACTCTAAGGTGGATAAGTACCTTCCTCTCTAAGAGGGAGTGTTGATGTTAGTGGTATCATCGGATGGGTACTTCTTTGTCTTGTGTCTAGCATGTGGAATTCGTCGAAAGCCTAGTGGGAGTTTACTTTAGTTACAAAGAAATAATCAAAGTAAAAGTGTTTTTATTAGTGAATTGAGTTATTTAAGGAGCATGCACCATGTAATCCAAATCTCAAGTGGGTGTGAGAATTAATCTTAGTCGTAGATCACTTTGGAGATTAGAAATAGAATTTAACTCGTGATTATAAAAGCAAGGCTAGGGAGAAGGAGGAAGACACTTTTGATGAGAGTTAAAAGTGAGACACTTGTTTGATATACACTTGTGAGAGACTTTGGTGAGAGATCAAGGTCAAGAATTTTGGTGAGATGTTAAGGTCGAGGATAGAAAAGAAGGACTTTTCCTAGTGTGAGTATGGTAACAAAGAAGGACTTTTGTTTTTTCTTACATAAGAGTGAGGAGATCTCACGGGTTGGGTGAAGATATTTTGTCCAAGTGTTGTTGCAGAGAGGTTTGGATCATAAAGGACCATGATTCAAGATCTTGGATAGGTGGAGAAGGACTTCCACCTAGAGATCATACATGCCAAAGAGAAGAGATATCATAGGCAGTCGCTGGTGGATTTCAGAGGATAGAATCCATAGGAAAGCATAGCAGTGTACAGAAGTGTCTGTATGGGTTTTTTGTACATGTACATAGTTCACAGTGGAGACGGTTGTGTATGTACGTAGGTTAGTTGAAGGAAAATTGTGTACACCTCGAAAAGTTTCTTGTTCAGGGATCGTGTGATAGAGAAGACTTGGCCAGGTTTGTTTGTTGTTGTTGTGCAACATGAAACCCAATACAATAATGGAAAGAGGGAAAAATACTACTTATATGTTTAATAAAATCATATAAGTAGTAGTTTTCCCTCTGGGGTTTTTCCAAAGATGGTTTACCCGAAAATATTGGTGTCTATGTGTGATATTTTTGGTTTCCTTATTTTTGCTTCCGCTGCATGTATACTTGATTACTCAACAGTGATTTTAGTAGATAAAATGATTTTATTTTGACCTAACTACCAAGTGTTGGATAGGGGAATCTCAACATGGTATTAAAGGATACCAAGGGTTGTTAGAGAATAATCAATAATATGGTCCCTAGAAGCTGGTATATTCAGGAGGAACTTAAGAGGAAAACGGTAGATTGGACACATATGAGATTCTAATTTTGCGTCACATTTATCTTCATAGTAGAAGATCTGGCTCAAAGAGCGGCTCTCCTCTGGATTAAAGAATTTATATTTCATCGTCAACCCAATGAAACCACACCAAAATTGGTCTGCTTGTATCATCAATGGATGGAAAAACTGAAAGAGGCAATCCACTGTTATAATATTGATGTTGATAATGTCGATGATGATGATGATTGGACTATGTTCAGTTTGTTGAAGGAACACATGCAATCCCTTCAATTGATGTTGGACAGATGTCGTTCGGTACAAATTTCAATAAATTCAAAGAAGCGCAACTTTTTCACACCCTTCAGCACAATGTTGGGCCACGTCATGTGCAAAGATGGATTACTGGTGGATCAAGCTAAGATCACCTCCATCTTGGATATGGTGGCCCAAACTTTGGTCTATGAGTTACACAGAACATTGGGTCATATAGGATATTACCAATGGTTTATTCATAATTATGCCAAAATTGCAGCCCCATTGGAGAAATTGTTGTGCAAACATACTAAATACAGTTGGACACCAGAATGCCACGAAGCCTTGGATACTCTCAAAAACAAATTTGTCACCGTGCCAATTCTAGTTTTTTTCTGACTAGTCTAAGCTCTTTCATGTCCATGTAGATGCGTCGTCCATTTCATTGGGCACGATTCTTGTGCGGTCGAGCGAAGACAATATTGACCATCTGATATATTTTGTTAGTCGCAAGTTATCCGACGCAAAAAAGAATTATACTGAAACAAAGCGCGAGGGATGCGTCATGGTATATGCATTGTATAATTTTGACCATTACTTGCCCGAGACCCCTTTCAAATTATTTACAGATCACTCTGCACTCAAATATTTCGTCAAAAATCGAGTATTAGGGGGAATAATATGTTGTTAGTTGTTTCTCTTCCAAGAGTTTGAGTTTGAAGTTGTAGTCAAGCCAAGTGAGTACAATGTTGGACCAAATCATTTATCTCGACTTGAGACTGGAGAGGCTAATCGAAGCCTAGATGAAGAACTCCCATATGCACAACTCTTCTGAGTCGAAGTAGTTCCTAACCAATTGGTCAATATCATTGAATTTATCATAACATGACAGGCTCCCACAGGGTATACTTCGGCTCAGCGTCGTCAACTAGTGACCCGTAGTGCAAACTATCAGTTGATTTCCAGGTAGTTGTATAATTTGGGCACCATATGGAATCGTTTGTCGGTGTGCAATAGAACACGAACAAGACCCCATTATGTATGAAGCATATGAATGTATTGATGGAGGAAACAATGCAGGTAAGGATATAGCATGAAAATTTATGTGCATAGTGCTTTGGTGGCCCTCACTCTTTGTAGATGTCCAGGACTATTTTAAGTGTTGCGAAGTGTGTCAAGACATTGGAAAGACTTGTTTGAGAGATGAGCTTCCTTTGTTTCCAGTGATTTCTCTAGATCCATTCAAAAAATGGGAAATAGACTTTTTGGGCCCCATTAGTACACACCCCCTCCCTTGTCACACAAGTGTGTGTTACATTATTACCACGATCGAATATATAATTAGATGAATCGAAGGTGCACCAATTAAAGATTGTACAACATAAACAATAGTGCAATTCATTTTTGAGAATGTGATCACTAGATTTAATTGTCCAAGGGTGTTGATGAGTGACTAGGGCTCGCATTTTCAGAATGATACCATTCAACAACTCACTCAGGAGTTCATGATCCATCACCAAAATAGCACTCCCTATCACCCTCAAGCTAATGGCATGGTTAAATCTTTTAATAGAATTTTAGAGCATGATTTAACCAAAGTTTGTTATGTGTAGTGTGACGACTAGGATCAGAGGATCCTTGCAATATTATGGGCTTATCGAAAAACATGCAAAAGGATGAAAAAACACATGCCATTCAAATTGGTCTATGGAAAAGAAGCAATCATGCCACTATAATTTGTTGTTCCTAGCCTCCAGGTTTCCCTAGCAACCCATATGATAGATGACTAGTTCCTTTAACATAGGTTAGATAAACCCATGGAAATAGAGGAGGACTATATGATGGCAGGATTCAACCAGGTGTTTGAAAAGGAGAGATAGAAAGCGTGGCATGATCATAACATCCACAAGAAAAACCCTCCATGCTAGATCTATAGTTTTGTTATATGACAGCAAATATTTACAGTGTCCTGGCAAGATATGCATGTGTTGGTTGGGTCCTTTTCGACTAGTCTACATCAATGAAATAGGTGTCACCAAGATGGAAACATTACAAGAATAGTTGCTCAAGGGACTTACTAATGGTAGCAAGTTGAAGGTGTACTACAACTCACGGGGTTCAACCGTCATTTAGCTCCCTCTCTTAGCTTTCAATGTTGGTAGAGTAGGATTAGGATAGGATGTACAATATCTAGCACATCTCATAATCAGCAGAATTTACCTTTTTGACAACACAAAATCCGCATCAGTCACACAAGTGGACCCGATATATTGACAGTTTTGCAGATTCCCTATATTTCCAAATCAGGTATGTGTTATGGCACAAGTACAAGATCTTGGCCTTGACCATGAATTCACGTGGGATCAGTTGAGTTTCATGGTGATTTAGTTCATTGAAAGGTAAAGCAATCCAATTTGGGAAGCTCTCATATGACATAGGTACACGGTCATTTATGCCACCACAATCCCCAACAAACATCACCAGTATAGTCAATTTGATATTTGATCTCCCCATTTGTGTCGTTTCACCGCCACTTTATAATTATTTTCCAATCCATACCCTTCGTCAGATCTTTCTATCACCCCTGCTTACCCTTTCCCCCAAACTCCACTCTATCTATACCACCTCCCCTATGCTCTCAATGGAGAAATTATCCATGTCCCACTCTCTCCCACCCCCGCCTGTGACTTCCTCCATTGTTCACTTGGTAATTCCCCCCATTCACCCCTCCTTAGTCAATTTTCCCATTCTCTTTCTAGCTTCACGTTCATGGCATGGCTTAGCAGACTATCAACACTTTGTCACTCCTTGTTCGGTCAGGAAACCGCCATCCCCACAGTCCATTTCCTCCACCTATCGTCAATACAGGTTGAAATGCTCAGGTGGGGTCCCACTCTATTATTCACCATCAAAGCACCACTAAGTGCTACATAATTCTCTCAATTGTGCTTCACATCTATGAAAGGAAGCCATCTCTCTTAGCCCATAGTTGGTTTTCATGTCATCATGCATAATCACCTTTGCTTATAGGAAGAGACTCTACTCTCTTACTTACGACAATCCCTAATCTCACCTATTTCCATGGATACTCACCTTTCTTGAAGCAAAGAGCCCAAGGCCACTGGCTCTTTGCTCCACCAAGCTACCTAATCATTGTCCTCTATGTTGTCCTACTAAAACAAAAAGACAAGTAGAGGATGTTGCTCTCTCTTGATGGAGCCTAACTTATTTTTAGGTGTCAGTTTTTGGATGGTGTGCTTTAAAAAAATCCTTCATTCACAACCATAGACACCATCAAAGGAAAAGTGTCAAACATCTGGCTAAATGAATCCCATAACCGTCACTTCCCTTGGGGCCTTCTCTACTCCTTTTAGGACGTATGTCAGTTTGCAACCACGGCTTGGAAAAATGATTTTCTCTTACTCAAACTCGGTTGCACCCACAACTTGGTTTAATGCTTTGGGGCACCAATGATAGTGATTTTTACTTACTCAAAATTTCAGTCATTACCACATGAAGCACTTGGCTCTAGGACAATCCAAGTAATAGTCATGGGGGCTCGTTGGCACCCAGATTTTTTGGTTAATCTTGTGCATGCATGCACAAATGAAGTTGTGTGAGCTCATTCCAAGTTTTTTGCACACCCAAACAGTTGTGCAAGGGGCACATGCCAGACCAAGTTTTGAGATTACGCACCAATTTCAATATCTACCAAGTGCTCGGCAGCCTAAGTTTTGTCAGTTGCACTAGAAATCAAGAAGAAAAAAGCCAGAATCAAGAAAGGAATCATCAAGAAATATCCCTGAATGATTACTACTTGCAGCACAATGTAACATGGAACATCCATAGGATGATCTAGCTAGGCAGTTAGGATTGCCTGATTCCATAAAGGCTACATGGAGTGAAGGCAAGTGCCAGAAGTGTGTGAGGAATTTTTCCAGTAGAGCGAGTGGAGAAAAGTTGAAAGAGACAAAGATCTTGAGTAGAGAAAGATATAAAAAGAAGCAATGACATCAAAAATATAGTTAGTCAATCAGAGGATTCTCTAAGTTGATTTTGTTAGTTGTTCATTGTCCAGAGCTCACTCTGAGACTTGTAGTAGTGTAATGTTACAATGCTTCTAAATAGAGTTTGATTATTTCATACTCCTGAGGTCTAAAAGGATGCACATGGCGTAGTATGTTGTAATTATGGGGAATTATCTAAAGAGGACATGGGACTCTATTTTTGTTGAATATAGTTTTCTTAATGTATGTTTGTGTTCAATGGAATGGAAGGAATAATAAAGTTGCAACAATTATGATCTATCGTATGTCATTCGTGTCTTATTTGGATATGTGTTTGTAATGTTGTACATATTGATAAGAGTAAGTTGTTGTTAATGGAGAGAATGAATGCTCTATTGAATGGATCCATGTGTATTTAGTCCATAATCCCAATCACAAGACCAAATGGTCTATGTGATCTTCACTGAGTCTCGGGTGAGACCTTCTTCGGCCTTTGTTGAAGATTGATATGCCAATTCTTTGGGGGTTTTGTTTGTCAACTCTAAACGAACTTTGGGTCTAAATTCACCAGCTTTAAGAAGAAATCACGCAAGCATGAAATGAACCAACATTGGAACACCAAGAATACTTCATCTAGGCTACGCCTCTTCACCTAAAGCATACCCATACTATGTTCTATGCTACTGACGAGTCACGCCCTACTCTAGTGCAACTCTTTCTTACTTTGACAATCGTTAACACAGTTTAACACTTAGTATTATCTAATCATGCATCCATCAACATGAGGATCCAAGAGAACAACTATGGAGAAAAAAAAAGACAAATACAAAAATAATACGGGTGACACAAAATGTGCCTAACACCTAGTTAAGTCTTTGTTATTGGGAAACAATTACAATAAGAGCTATACTAGCTTGGTTTACAAATTTTGCAGAGTCACATGACTCACCTCACCTCGGGAATACACTCAATAATAGATTCATCCCACCATGACTCTCTTTTTCAATCGTCTCTGTAACCACCAGTGGTGCACCTAAGATGTTCCATGTTACCCCATCATGCCTAAGGGTATATGGAGGAGATCGTGTCTCGAGGCTCGCAATGGAGAACATGAGCCACACCAAAATGATGATGATGAACATGTCCAAAGATGGCATCCCTGCAACCCCCCTCATTTACCTTATAATATAGATCAACCAAGACTCATCACATTCAAACAATCTAGAGTATGGGAAATGGTAAGATATTGTCACCTTAAGGTATGTTAGTCCTGCTTTCATTCAAAGTGTTGTGCTTAATTTCTCAGGCATGTGAATGAGGATCTTTGGTTGAATTTGGATAATGGATCACTGGTTTAGAAAATTGTGTCAGTTGCCTTGTTTCACCTTGGTGGTTAGCTTCTATGCTATATTTGTGATGTCACCACCCAGGGAAAACAAGTAATACTAGGGGGGTCTTCCAAGGGTAATGTTCTGCTCCCGACCATACTTTACACCTTCCATCTTAAATCCTATCACATATCCTAAACTTCGACTATGGTCCATTCTCTCATGAGAAGAGGGGGTGAAGGCCTAGAGGTTGTTTCCCAGCTACTATAAAAGAATAAGAAAATCCTACTAGAAAATAAAGTGAACATAGAAAAGTAGGACCACCAAAATTCGGTCCAACTTGAGCTCTACATTATCAGTGCTCGCCCTGGTCCCAAAAAAGTAATGTTATAGCTTGAAACCCTATATAAAGGGAACCCACAAATTTTGCAAATATAAATGAAAGCATGGACTAGAAAAAGGAAAAACAAGGTTTGGAAAAACATGGCACGCAGATATGGGGTAACTCAAGAGAAAGTGCACCCTCCACAAAGGCACTCATAGAGATGGATTAACACCATAAACCATGAAGTAAGTCCTAAACCATATCATTTTCACACTTACTCTTGGTGGATTTTTACTTTCCCTTGTCACTCTCAAGACCTATCCCTCTACCTGGGTTATTTTATTTCCTATCTAGGTGACACACCTAATAGGGTTGGATGAAGACCCTCCCATACTTAAACTTTGTAACTCACATGAGCTCCTTGGCTAGTGTGATTCTTGAAGAGGATACTGATGTGAATTATTTACATCGCTTATATCTCAAGTTGCATTTTACGTTGTATGTCTTAAGGACTAATGTTTCTTATGAACTTTGGTTAACCATGTTTTATACTTTGCCTTGTTTTAGATGGCCCTAACATGGTTCTTGAGGGACGTCTTGGGCTTGTACCGAGGATGTTGTTCCTTTATTGCGGGACTTTGGCACATGTGATGGAGAGCAGTGGATCATCTAGTGACTCACCACCCTCAAACAGTGGCTTTCACATTCTCATAACCTTGGATGATGTAAAAACAAGATTGGTTTGAGAAGTTCCAGTCTTTATACCACACATATGGGATGAAAACCCACATTATGGGAAGAACACCCCGGGTTTTTGTGCACAAAGGATAGAGGACATTACAACAACAATCCTTTGTATATCACTCAAAGACATCATTGCATCCTTCTCAGCCCTAGATGTGGCCTTTGGAGGCCACTTGTGTCACCATATAGCCTTTGATGTCATCTTCTTGGCTAGGGTTTCGTGGATGGTTTGGTTCTGAAGCATATTGGTATGGCTTGGGGTGAGGACACACATCATTTCACACTCTTTCATCATTAGAGAATGCCACTTGGATTTTGGAGGCCCAATGTTTTCCTTTAGAGGTATGATGTCACCCTCTCCTATCTTGACATCACACATTTGGAGCATGGCCTCACCCTCTCCTTGCTTGACATCACACATTTGGATCATGGCATCACCCTTTTTAGGGATTTATGATGTATTTTTTTTATTTTGGCATTATGTTAGAGGAAAATTAAGGGATCGACCCCACTTGAATTATGTTGTTGACAAATTTATTTGGACAAATGTATTAGGGTAGCCTCATATAAGAATACCACCCTCACTTTTCATTTCAGGATCACCTTTTCTCACCATATGTGAGAGCACTTCTGAAATTTTCACCCTCTAAGGGTTGCTAGCTCTTCTGCTCTCATGCACTATGCTTGGAAGGTCACTTGCGGATGGTTTTTGCTAATTTTGGATGGAAATTTCTGCAATTAGGGTTTTATCTCATGGTTTCTTGGATGAAGTAAGTGAATTTTCTGCAAGTTATTCTCATGGTATTAATGTTTCATGGAAAATTTTATATTTTATGCTAGACATATTGCCTAGTGAAACCCTAAGAGAGGAACATAAGTGTATCTTCCTCTCACAAGATGATTTTTGTCCAAATTAAGTTTGTGAAAGAATCCTTTCTAGGGTTAGAACCCTAAAGCCCTAAAGTGCTATCACTTTAGTATTTTAGCCCTAGAATTTTGATCTTTGACCTGATTGAAGCTACAAGAAGGGAGGAAAATTTTCTAGGGCCCAAATATGTTTGCACCCTAGAAATCCTTCTCCTCAGGATTCGAAACCTAAGGCCCAAATGTGATTGCACCTTAGGGTTTAAATCCTGCCTCTTGGTTGCAATTAGATAAAATTTCACGCTTAGTTGTATTTGTTGTTATAAGACTCCATAACCCTTGAAAGGCACTAGTCTCAAAGCATTCTCATGGTGAAATGATCAACAAACTCTTTCTTTCAACTCTCTCAAGCATTCCACTAGATTCAATAACACTAACATTGGCAAACGTATCCAATAACGTGTTGTCGTTATATAAATTTTGCTACAACCATCTAAATTAAATTTGTTTGTTGCATACACTCATATAATGGTAGCTTAACTTGTTCAGATATTTCCTTAAACAATTGGATATTATTCTAGTGGATGTATGCTAAGTTGTAATGGTCAATTGTTGCATTTTTCAGCACTAATTGTTGTTGTTGTTATAAATCATTTACTATTGTCATGTCATTGTTTATTGCTGCAAATTTATAATAGACATCGCAACTTTTCTTTTCTAGTGTCTTAAAGAGGCATTAATTGCAAGTTTGGAATTGGAAATAATCATATATATGTTGTAAAGTGTTCTATCTCTAGGCAAGTACTCAAACAACTTCATACCCCTTCTACTACCTTGACCTAGACCAATCTTTTGGTGATCAAGAGAGGGGGTGGTAGTCTTGGATTCTATACTTTCTACCTTGATCCCTTGAGTTCGCCAGGGGAGCCTCCCTTGTGGTGGACCTCTTCCATCGCTAAAATGAGGGAAGTTCTTACTAAGGTGACAGTGGTAGGATCTTCCATAGTTATGCAAGATTTGGGGTCTTGTGTTGGGATTTGAATAAGTACAAATCCTGCAATAACATTTTGGCATTGTTACCTAGGGGGGTTGAGTCATTCTCCTCATTGACATATATTTGGTAAAATTTCTCCTAAAGCCCTTATCTCACAAGTTTACTTGGGGACTCCACTTAGGGTTCCCCGCAACTCACCTGTAGTAAAATTCTTGTTTGGTGGAAACCTTCATTTGCCTATAATGTCTCAAAAGCAATGGGCATTAAATATCTTCAAGCCTTTGGACATGTCTTATATCCCAAGATGCCCTCAACAAATGCCTCCTAGGTATGAAAAATGGCTGCCCAAATTTTCCAGTAATGACAAGACCACTGTTGAAGAGAATATGAATAAATTTTGGGCCTTCTTCAAGTTTAATATCATGAGTAATGACGCTAAAGATTTGGTGATGAAAAATTTCTCATCCACTTTATCGATGATGCTAGGTGGTACAATGATCTCCCTACCAAAAGTATCAATACTATGGATCAAACTGAGGATATTTTCCTTAAATTATGGAGTACCAAAGAGTATTCCAACTTGTTTTTGATGCAACTTACCGAAATAAAGAAATTGGAAAATGAAACCTTGAAGGAATTTGATACCAAGTTTGAAAAGTTTCTTCAACAAATCCATAGAAATCATCACCCTAGGAAATATTACCTTCTCTTCCTATACATCAAGGATTTCCTAGAACACTTTGGGTACTTTCTCAAGGACAAGGGTCCAAAGACCATTGAAGAAGCCCAATAGATGGATGCAATAATTGAGGCTAATCTTTCATCCTGCAAGGTAGAACATTTTTATGCCCCAAGAGCCAAGGATGAAACCAAACCAAGAACATTACAAAATGTAGAACCCACTAAGGATGTTAGCACTCTATGGGAATGAATTGAAGAAGCAATAAATGACCTCACAAAGAACCAAACCTTGATGATGAACACAATCACCAATTTAGAGAGGTCACAACACCAAGCCACTAAGCCTCCATTTAGGGGACAGCCTCAAAATCCTAGCCAAACATGGAGACCTATAAATACTAATTAACAACGGATTCCCAACACTCTATCCCCCTCTAATATTGTAGATGAGACTCCTTAATGATTACCCTGCGAAGATGCACATTGGGTGTAAGACATCCAACCCCCTAAGTACCTTTTTAAGGGATGAGGTGTAAACATTTCACTTTTACTTAACAATATTCAAGCCTCTTCTTGAGGACAGCATCATCTTCTGCTCATCGAGAGCTTTCCAACGACTATAAGTTTTCTCAAAATTGAGCTCTGGGTTGAAAGTTATGCCCTCTTAAATATTTAGGGCCTTTATTGGACTAAGTCACCTTTACTACCATGTGGAACCCACGTGGCTCCATGTCACCTATGTCATTTGACGTGGCACTAACATGTCATGATTGGTCTCCCTCTATCGCAAACGTGGCTACTAGAGTAGACGTTGGTGTGGCACCTGCCACCCAATCCACTGGGTCCTCAGCTTATCGATCCCCGACCTTCCACATGCCCAACACTTTCCCCTCATTCTCTTGAGATCCGATTTAACTGGGTCTTGACACCTGTCCACTGGGAAATCAACACATCGGGACCTCGAGTCATTGGTCATTCACATTTTTCATGGCCCCAAAAGGCCCAATCTGGTGTTGAGTTGGCACCTCGCACACATGGCTCTATCACATAATGCCACATGTCTTAACCATGACACGACACGTGTCACTGTCACCTCGTGAAAGGTGGCACTCTTTTCCTTGTGGACCACCTTCTCATTACACCAAATTCGACTTGACACGTGGCACAATCACCACATGACATGTGGACCTCTCACGTGAACTGACATGGTATACATGCCATAATTGTACTCGGAGCTCACCCAATAGGACGCTTACACATGTCCATCGACCATTGGTTTGGTTACGTCGTTTGACATCATCCCGGGACCTCGACCCTTTTGTGTTTTACATAGCCCTAAAATTATCGCTCCTAGATGAGCTAGCACCTAGCACAAGTAGCCTTATCCACAACCGGCCACCTACAATGATGCATGGCCCCACCACTGTCTACTGCCTGGCATGACACATGGCACTCATTTCCTCCATGGACTTCTATACAAATATGTCTAATCGAAATTACACATGGCACAACCATCATGTGACATGTGGCTCTCCCATGTCACGACACGTGGGTCGTTCATCATGTGACACATCACCACCGGGTACTGAATGTCGAGACTTTCCCCGGCGTAGTATAAACTCAAAAAATGCTCGATGCCCAAGATTACAAGATGATTAACTAAGATAATAACAATGATTACAAGATAATTAATAAGGTTAATCTTGAGATTACGACTCTCAACCTTTACCATAGGATCTACGCCTAAGATCTCTCACAGGTAGATTTTAGTTTTGACTTGGCCCCAAACTTAACACATGAATGAATCAACCTTCCCCATGTGGCATCCTCTTCTAGGTTTTATTCCTATGTTTGTGTGGGATATAAGGAGTACATGTGTCACCACAAGGTAATTGCGAAAGTCGAGTCATCGGCTCCTCATCGTTCTCATGTAAACTAAAACTCCCCAATGGTCTAAGGTCTGATTAACTTTTCCCAACAAAGATCTACGGTGGAGATCTATCCACCTTTAGATCCAACAACTCAGGTTTATTACGCTCTCCATAGAGCCTATGCTTGACAAGGGTCCCACATCTATCTCACATCCAGTCTCATGATGACATGTGGACCTACCCTAACATTCCATGTCATTGTAGCATATCAAGGCTCACCTAGCCTAAGATTGACACTTGTCATGAAATTTGAGTTGTTTTAATCGTTGATCGTTGATCACTGATAAGGATCAACAATTCAGATCTAACGCCCATTCACAACATGCACAAAGGATAACAAGGAAGGGCTCATCGGTGCAGTGGTTTATATTAACCACTCTTGGACACGTGAAGAGTTAAGGACGTACGTGGATTCTCCAAAAGTGGTTTTGGAAACCACCTCCTAACCATTCACATAATTAAAGAGAAATATCGCACTAGTGGAGTGATAACCCACCATTATGTCGCCCACGGTTATAGCACCAATCGCATGGAGGATTAACACAAAGGAATAGGTGCTTAGGTGGAGGTGCTACTGTATACGTTCTTGGTCATAATGACTGATTGCATGAAAAAGTAAAAGGTTTATGCCTGGATGAGATATGACTCTTGAATTTTAACAAGGGGAGGGGTTAACTCCGGTCAAGGAAACACTAATATTAAGTGCCCTATACCGTAGATATGATGGCCATAAATTAAGGTGCTCGTCCAACAGTCTTGGCCCTCTATGGGACCATGTTTAATTCATCTTTGACTTAGATGATGACAAGTGTCATATTCGTGACCTCGACGTTAACTCCCTCCTGAGATTTATGGAATAAGTCAACGGTGGATATCTATTGATCTACCCATCCAATAGTTTTTGAGTTTTGTTGATTCAAACAGGAAGTTTCAAATGTTTAGTTTAAGATTTTGGATGTTGCGGACCCACAACCTTGTGTTGCATCACCTTACTAGCTCATGGGATCAACTTCCTTAGGCTCTTATGCCTCTAACAAAAGCCTTGAATCATGTTGACCTTAATTTCTTTGAAACAAGGATATCTCTCAAGTTTGACAATCTTCCATGGCCTTCTATACAGAGGTTTTACAGTTAATTCATTATTGAAATGAAGGAGGGTCACAACGCCTCATTCCCTTCATCGATTATCATTGAAATTCTTACCTACATGTTTGGTTCCTTCTCATAGGAACCCATTACAACTATCTTTATCACGATATACATGGGATAGCATAGATGTGTAACCTTTTAGCTTTCTTACATATCCATGCCCTTAGATATGCAACTACTTCCATTCTATCAATGTGGAAGGTTGTTATTTTCCAAAGTAAGTTACAAGGTTCTTATATCCAAATATGAAAAACATATGCAATACCATACAGTTACACAATCACCCAAACACAAAGGAATGCCAATATAGCAAGCACTTAATCCATCAACAGACTCACACACTTAATAGAATTTATAGATGACAACCATTCATTTTACTCTACACATAGAGAATACAAATACTTATATGCTTTATGAAGAAGTTAACCAGCCAACTGATTGTGGTTGTTCAACTTTCCACCCAACTACAGGATATGCTTTCTTAGTCACTTCAATAGCAAGCCAACCACGTTCCAGGCCATGATACCACCAATGGATTCTCTCAATGCCAGCTCATCAAATCAATAAATAGAATAGGGATGTTACTCTCCTCCACTTATTTGGCAATAACAGAAGTCTACCCTTCTTCCTACTGAACTCATGTCTTCCACAGGGTTTATCAGATGCCTTCCCAATTGGATTTCTCTCCAACTAGCATCAAGCATGTAGCACTCTTTTTTTTCAGTGAGGAAATCATGGGGTCTCCTCCATTCCATCCTGGCCACTCTTATCCTAGGTACACTTCCCAGGTCTCCTTTACTCGGATCTACACCCTAGAGCGTCCCCCGTGTAGATTTTAACCTTGTAGAATATTTACTACAAATAGATTTTTAGTAAAAGAAAAGAAAAGATGCAATGGCAAATACAAACATTACACAGATATTTTTCCCCTGGAAACCCACACTGGGAAAACCAACATATTTTATATTCATCCATAGTGATACATTGTTTACAATTCAATATACATATAGGAGCCAGTGGCATCCAAAACCCTAACCCAATGACCTGGATTAGTCAACAACCCTAATTCCTTAACCGAAAATAGAAATCCATCAGCAATAAACCATGTGCCGAAAAACCGCCTAACAATGGACAATAAAAACGAGAAAAAAATGTGACACGTTTCCCGAGGAAAAAAAGAATAGAAAAGATACAATGGCAAATACAAACATTACACAGAGATTTTTCCCTTGGAAACCCAAACCGAGAAAACCAACATATTCTATATTCATTCATAGTGATACATTGTTTAAAATACAATATACATATAGGAGCCAACGGCATCCAAAACCCTAACCTAATGACCTGGATTAGTCAAAAACCCTAATTCCTTAACCGAAAATAGAAAACCATGGGCAAAAAACCATGTGCTGAAAAACCGCCCAACAATGGACATGAAAATCGAGGCAACACAAAAAATGAGGCAAAAATGCGACATGTTTCTCGAGGCAAAAAAGAATAGAAAAGATACAATGGAAAATACAAACATTACATAGATATTTTTTCCCTGGAAACCCAAACTGGGAAAAGCAGCATATTCTATATTCATTCATAGTGATACATTGTTTACAATACAATATATATATAGGAGCCAGCAACATCCAAAACCCTAACCTAATGACCTGGATTAGTCAACAACAATAATTCCTTAACCGCAAATAGAAAACCATCGGCAAAAAACCATGTGCCGAAAAACCACCCAACAATGGACACGAAAATCGAGGCAACATGAAAAATGAGGAAAAAATGTGACATGTTTCCTGAGGTAAAAAACATTTCTCGGGGGCACTGCCCCTGCACCCCCCAAGGGGGGGCCTAGCGGCCCCCCATCAAAACCCCATGTGTGCTCGGAGAAACACAGATACTACTACTCATCCAAAGAATATAACACATACCCAACATTCTCCCACTTGTTGTTTTCTTTGCATATAGGGAGTTTTAGGGTTACATAGTCAACAATCTAGTGCAGCAATGCCCATGGATCCTCTACACCAAGAGAAATTCCCAGTGCTCATAGATTTTTTTAATGAATCTGCAACATTCTTCAAAGTGTCCACCTTCATCGGGAATACTTTTTTTTCTTCAACTATGTCTCTCACAAAGTGATATTGAATATCAATATGATTTGTCTTTGAATGTTAAGTTGGGTTCTTTGCCAGAAAAATTGCACTCTGAATGTCACAATCTATCCTTACAGCTTGTTGTACCAACCCAATACCTGAACACAATATTTGTAACCATATTGCTTCCCTTGCATGAGTGGCTTCCATGTATTCATCTTATGTAGTTGAAAGTGCCACTACATCCTGTCTTTTGCTCATCCAACTTATTGTTCCTCCAAACATGTTAAACACATACCCACTTGTAGATCTCTTACGATCTAGATATCCAGCCCAGTCTGCATCCACAAATCCATGTATATCCAATACTCTGTCCAATATTGGTCTTTCTTAGTAGCATAATCCTTTGCTAGTGGTGCCACGCAAATACCTAAAAACCCTTTTTATTGTTGTCCAATTCTTCTTCCTTGGTTTTGACATATACCTGCTAAAAAATCCCACTGCATCTGAAATGTCTGGTCTAGTACAGACCATTACATACATCAAACTACCAACTACACTCATATATGGAACACGATACATGTCCTCCTCCTCTTCATGTGTCTTGGGACACTAATCCGTAGATAACTTTACACCAACAAGAATAGGAACCTTGACCGGTTTGCATTCCTGCATATTAAACCTCTACAATATTGTCTCAACATATTTTCTTTGATTTAACCAGAGTTACCTCTTTTTCCGATCTCTTTTAATTTCCATGCCCAAAATGAAATTTGAAGCACCAAGATCCTTCATGTCAAATTTAGAGGACAACTGAGTTTTCACATCCTCGATAATCTCCTTGTTGTTTCCTATCAACAACATATCATCCACATACAAGACCAAATAAATCAAATGATCACCAATTAATTTAAAATACACCCAGTGATCCTCTTTGCTTCTTGTGAAGCCAAGTCCCAGCATATAAGTATCAATTTTTTTATACCACATCCTTGGTGATTGTTTTAAACCATACAAAGACTTTTTCAACTTGCATACCAGCTCCTTCTTTCCCTTCACAGCATAACCTTCTGGTTGCTTCATATAGATTTATTCTTCAAGATCCCCATGTAGGAATGTTGTCTTCACACCCATATGTTCTACTTCAAAATCAATTGCAGCAGCAACAGATACCAAAAATCTTATAGAGGTTAACTTGGCAACAAGAGAAAAAATCTCACCAAAATCAATTCCCTCAACCTGGGAATAACCCTTTGCTACTAACCGAGCTTTGTATTTCTCCACTTTTCCTTCTGCATTCAGCTTCTTTTTAAATACCC
>SNQJ01S0000274.1:29399-47522 GCA_010110895.2 Picea sitchensis | reverse complement strand
TCTTGTCATGGTGACTTACAGTCATCCACATGATTAGTCTCGCAGACATATTCATAATTATGTTGCATTATTTACATGGAAACAACCAGCAAGAAACCATTCTTTCTCTTCTGTTACAAAAGCAATCCAAAATTCCCAAAATATAAGTGGGTAATTACAGCATTACTCGAGGATATAAAATCCCCAAGTCCAACTTCCTTCCATGCTTCAACCATTCTTGGTCAATAGACCTTTATCATGGAAACCCTTTTATGGATTCCCTTTCACTACTATATTATCATACCCAGTGATTCATGCATTGTTTCCATCCACATCTGGATGTCAATTTGAACCTTTGGTCATCTAGTAATGCTCCAACACTACCTTTGTTAAACTTTATGTCAGTCCTCCATTAATTATTACATCCCTATTTTCATAAGGTAATATGAAACAACATTATCAACATTTCATTCATGTTGTTAACTCCCATGTTGTCATCAGGTCATTATTGACCAATATGACCCAGCAGCAGGCCTTACATTACAACCAACCATAGGTTATATTGAGCCTATTTTTATGTTACATACATACAACCATTATCATATGCATTACAACATATCCTTGTACACCAAGCATTTTACCCATGCCCACAATGTATAAGTGTTTTGACTATCTTCATTTTTCATCCACATGCATAGGCAAGCCTTTAGGTAAATGGGTATGTATATATATATCCTCTTCTATGAGGACTATCAACTTTCCAAAGGATTCTCCCTTCTTTTGCTTGATTAGGTCATCTCAGCAACAAGTTTCATTCATTATAGGTCAAGTAATTTGACCTTACAATTTTTTCCATCAGTCCTATAGACATGAGGACTTATTGACAGAGGGTTCATTCTCTTTATTTAAACAACAATCGCATTTTCCATGGCTCCAACAGCCCATACTTACAGAAAACATTACAATCCACTAGATCACTCATCTTTAAGACTCATAAAATCTTGTAATAGTATTCTACCATTTCTTCCCTTTTTCATTTAGGTCTTTACCATTAATGCCTGCCAGCATATCCCTACTCTTGTAAGAGTAGTTATTACCTTGACAAAGGAACAACAAAAATTTTCTCCTGAAATTCCAGCTAGAATTTCCAAGGTATAGTTTAAATCTGTTGTCCTTCTCCTCAAGGAACTTATGCATATAATAAACAATATTTTTATTGCAGAGAAGCTCTTTCTAACATGCTCATCTTAGCCTTGTTATACCAGTCTCATGACTGACCTCTAGACCATCCAGAACTAGTGTTTGAACTTTGCTATGATACAACCTTGTAAGACATCCAACCCCCTAAGTACCTTTTTAAGGGATGGGGTACTAAAATTTCACTTTTCCTCAACCATTTCCAAGCCTCTTCCTGAGTACACCATCATCTTTTGTTCATTGAGATATTTCCAATGATTATGAGTTTTCTCAAAACTGAGATTTCGGTTGAAAGTTATGGCCTCTTAAATATTTAGGGCCTTTATTGGACTAAGGTGTCTTTACTGCCACATGGATCCACATCACCTATGTCATCTAAAGTGGCATTAATGTGTCATAACACATCACCCTCTAGCACAAACTTGGCCGCTAGGGTGGCACCTGCCACCCAATCCATCGGGTCCTTGGCTTATCGGGCCACAGCCTTCCACATGCCCAACACTTGCCAATAATTCTCGTGAGATTCGATTTAACCAGGTGTTAACACTTGTCCATCGGGGACATCAACACATCGGGACCTCGGGGCATCGACCATTCACATTTCGCATGGCCCCAAAAGGCTTGATCTAGTGTTGAGTTGGCACCTCGCACACGAGGCCTTGTCACATAATACCACCTATCTTAACCTTGGCACAACACATGGTCACTGTCACCTCGTGACATGTGCCACTCATTTTCCTCAAGAACCACCTTCTCGTTATTCCAAATTCAATTTGACATGTGGCATGATCACCATGTGACACATGGACCTCCCACGTGGACTGATATGGTAAACACATCATAACTGTACTCGGAGCTCACACAATAGGATGCTAGCACCTCTCCATCGAACATTGATTTGGCTACTTCATCTGATTTCATGTCAGGACATTGGCCCTTGGGACCTCGACCCTTCTACATTTTGCATAGCCCCAAAATGCTCGATCCAAGATGAGTTGGCACCTAGGACACACAACCCTATCCCCAATTGGCCACCTATCCTGACCCATGGCCCTGCCACTATCTGCCACCTGGCATGATGTGTGGCACTCATTTCCTCCATGGACTTCTATCCAAATATGTCTAATCAATGTGACATGTGGCACCACCATCGTGTGACATGTGTCGCTGCCACATCATGACATGTGGCACATTCATTGTGCGACATGTCACCACAAGGTATTGGACATTGGGACTTTCCCCTGTGTAGTATAAACTTCCAAAGCACCGAATGCATGAGATTACGAGATTATTAACTAATTTAATCTCAATGATTACGAGATAATTAATTAGGTTAATCTCAGGATTATGACTCCCGACCTTTACCACGAGATCTATGGCTAATATATTTCATAGGTAGATCTGACGATTATCATTTAAGGGCACTGACATAAGATTTTAGGTCTGAATTTTCCCCAGACTTAACACATGGATGAATCAAACTTCACCATGTGTTGGCACCAGGCTGAAGAGGAAAGAAGAACGATTGTGAGAAAGAAAGCGTGCAAAAAACTGAAGTAACAACTGGCAAAAGAACAGCACGCGTGCATGCAAGAAAGTGTGCACAAAGGAAAGTGACAACTGGAGGAGGAACAACACACATATGGGAGAAAGAACTAATGTAAGAAGGGTTAGGGTTTTGGTAGTATTCTATAAAAGGCTGAAGAGCCCAAAATGTATAAACATAGATACAAAAGTATCATTTAGTGTGGTTCGTTAGTAGTTGTTAGTAATTCTCTTTAATGTTTTGAGCTCTATGAACCGATTTTGTAAGCTGTTGAGAAAAGGAGATACGAGGGGAGGTAGATATGAGGATTAGACCACAAGCTATGGAGCCTGGTGCGATCTAGTTCACCTCACGTAGATCTTACCTAGTTTTGTGGATAATTGTAAGCGCGAGGCACCGGAAATGCAGAACTATCATAATACAAGAGCCAAGAGCCAAATCTTTGTGGATGTAGCCCAGGAGGGGGTGAACCACGGTAATACTCGTGTAATATGTTGAATGTATCCATGCCTCTTCTTTCTTTCAGCAAATGATGGTTAAGATTAATGAATGAGTTAATACATTGTTATGAATCTGTGTATACCTTGCTTAAATTAAACTGTCAGATGTCCGTATGCAAATCCAAGGAATAAGTAGTTTCCCTTACATCTCACGGTATCTAAGTTCAATCAAGAAACCCCTATCCCCTACTCTTTCCTAGGTTGTAAATGTCTGATTCTTACAGCCACCCATTAAATCTATCTCGGGTGAGACTGCACAGCACCTTTGGGGTGATGTGTTGTTGTTGGCGCCATGCTGAAGAGGAAAGAAGAACGATCATGGGAAAGAAAGCATGCAGAAAACTGAAGTAACAACTAGAAAAAGAACAGCACACATGCATGCAAGAAAGCGTGCACAAAGGAAAGTGACAGCTGGAGGAGGAACAACACGCGTATGGGAGAAAGACCTAACGTAAGAAGGGTTAGGGTTTTGGTAGTATTCTGTAAAAGGTTGAAGAGCCCGAAATGTATAAACATAGATATGGAAGTATCATTTAGTGTGGTTCGTTAGTAGTTGTTAGTAATTATCTTTAATGTTTTGAGTTGTATGAACCGATTTTGTAAGTTGTTGAGCAAAGGAGATACAAGGTGAACAACTTACAAAATCGGTTCATACAGCTCAAAACATTAAAGATAATTACTAACAACTACTAACGAACCACACTAAATGATACTTTTGTATCTATGTTTATACATTTCGGGCTCTTCAACCTTTTGAAGAATACTACCAAAACCCTAACCCTTGTTACGTTAGGTCTTTCTCCCATACGTGTGTTGTTCCTCCTCCAGTTGTCACTTTCCTTTGTGCACACTTTCTTGCATGCGCATTTTTGTTCCAGAGTTTGTGTTTTAAGGCTATAAAACACACCGTCTAGGCATCCAAAAAATGATAATACTTTTAAAACAAAGAAACAAAGAAAACTAGATCAGATTCAGTTTCTCAACTGTCTTTGTCTTGCTTCCCGTTGTTCCTGGATAGTTATGTCACGTTCAATTGCAGCCCACGATCTTTCTAACTCATTTCTATTTGTTGCAGTTTGTAAGATGGTGTTAAATAGGTTTAATGCAACGCTGGTTTGATCTTGTAGACCAGGTTCTATGTTTGGTTGTCTACTGTTAGGGACTGTCATAGGTAATAGGATTTTATATGTTTATAAAGGAGGTTTTTAAATGATTTGTTACTTCAGACTTTCGGAGAAGATGTTAAAGAAATAACTTTAAAACCTAAAACAGAAAAGTAAAGACACAATCAAGGTCGTTTCCTGGTTTGTGACAATTTTTAATTTGTAAACATTGAAACACAACAGAAAGAAATATAAGGCTTTAATCTGGAAAGAATCTTATATTTCCGTTAACAATAACGAATGAGACAGAGGATTTATAACAAAAGAAAGTATTAAGGAACAGAAGGTTATAGGTCTTAAGATCACTGAAGCAATCTCAGAGGAAAAACTGTAACGCATTCAACATCCAAACCAATCAGACAACATAAACAACAATTGCCTATAATTTCCGATTGATTTATTTGCTAGAAACATACATTAAGAAGAATATTTAACAGATGAAATTAGACAAGGGAAAGAACATAGTCACGAATTGCAGGATCCAGAATCTTGTTGCGAATTTAAATCTGATAAACTTTAAAACTGGTAGTACAATAATCGGCCTTCTCCCAAAAATTTTGAAGCCCTGTTTCAGCCTTTCCAAATTATATTTATACATTTTTGTTCAAAACTTCCGTTGGTAACTAACCAACTTCCTAATCGTTCGGTTGTATAAACTATTGTCAACCGTTTACAATTTATTACAAAATACTAAAAATAGAAATATGTACAAAGTTTTAATTCTGAATCGAAGAACCTTCTTTATCTTCTTCAGTTGTTTGAACATGTTTCTCTCAAAAGTTCATTAAGGCCTTAGGAGCTTCAGGTATCTTGTTTGCTTCAAATGAGAAGAAATTTCTTTGTAGTTCTGGCAACTGGTTTGTAATTGTTCTCTCTGTAGACTTAACTTTTTCCAATTTTGAACTGGAAGCTATTATTAGCTTCTCGATTTCTGCCATATTAACCATTGTGATATTAGAGGTTTCAGCTTTCTTCTCTTCAAGTTCTTTTCTTGCCTTCAGTTGATACCTGTTAATATCAACTTCTCCTAATGAATCAGATAAGCCATCTGTCCCGATATGTGTTGACTCTTTTTCAATGAAATCAAAAATCTTTTGGCAATCTTCATTGAAATTTTTTGTAATCTTTTTATAACTTTCCAAGTTTGTTTCCCAAACCTTTATCATTGCATCTCCTTTCAATTGCTCTGAAATGGGTAAATTCTGTGATTTTCCAGTTTCTTCCTTCTGAGAAGCAGTTATTATCTTTTGGAAAGAATTTCTTACCGCTTTAGCTTCCCTTTCTTTTTGCACTGCCTTGTCCATAGATTTCTTGGATTCTTGATAGTAATTCTATATCATTTCCATATTACAGAAAACCTTCTGCTATTCTTCCCCAATACTTACATATATCTCTGATGCTTTATTCTTGAACTAATCTATCTCAATCACTTGATTGGCAATGGAAATGATTTTATTTTGCAGAGATTTATTTTCATTTCCCAGTTGTTGTACTTGGTCATGAGTTACCTGTATCATATTCTTTGCCTCATCCAGATTTTCATTTAGCTTTTGAATTTCCTGGATATCTTTTAGTCTAGCTTTCTCAAGCCCCTTTTGTATTCCCCAGCCGATTATTTTTTCATTTTCTTTCAACCTATCCTGCAGCTGTGTAATTTCCTGATCTTTCTGCTCAATCATAGTGAGTAAATTTCCTACGAAGTACATATTGGTCGATGCTATGGCCCCCATAGTCCCTGCTAACTCTATAGAAAATTCACTTTCTTTTATCTTTTTCCCATCAATAATAATTTTGTGTTTTTTAACTGTTCTTTCTCCTACAGGATGCAATTCCTGTTTCAACACAGCTCTCCGTTTTTTGCTGAAAAAATAATCCGAGGAAGGTATTTCATCTCTGCTAATTGGTTCCAAGTCACTCACGTACAGAATTCCTTCGTGGGGGTTCCCAAAAGTAGCTTGCAGTGGGGTTAATGCTGTAATGGGACTCCCAAGTTCCTGCGAAGCTGTTCCCCCAACAGTTTCTGGAATATCATCAAGGTTTATTGGATTTGTCTCTGCTCCTTTTCCTTTTTCTGTTTATGTTTCCTTGATCTGGGAACTTTCTGGATTCTGAGGAGGAATCTCAGAATCTTTCAATTTACCTTTAACACTTGTATCATACTGAATAATGGTTTTGAAACCTGGAGGAATGGTTTCTGGCACTTGCTCTGATGTTGACACTTCGCCCTGCAAAATCTTTGGTAAACATTGTCTTCTATTTCTTTGAAAGGATGCAAACCCCACCTGTGCATCAGGTGACAAGGTTTGTACTCTGCTCTGAACTTCCTCATATGACTTAGCATTTCTGAAAATATCATCATAAAATGAATCTTCATGTTCATATTCTTTCAATCCACATTGAGTAACATGTCGATTGATAATTTGATATGGATCATGCTTCCTGTGTTCTATATCCACTAATTTTACTTCACTCAATGATTCCGCTTCTGACTTAGAATGACCAAAGTTTAATAAAGCAAATTTCCCTAGATAAACGGGAAAAGACAGTCATGACTTCTTCTGTTGAGCTTTTAGTTCTAGTCCAATACCACCATTTACCAACTGATGAGCTACTTCTCTGCAAATTAACCTATCTGGGAGTATCTTTGGGAGTGCATGTGGTGGAATAGAACATCCATAAACCCTAACATATGAGAAATTTTCTTCAATGAACCAATCAGCCATTGTTTTAAGGTTTTCTATTATGGTATTGGAAATGCGAGGAGGTTCGCATCCGAAAAACATTATGTGTAGAGGAATAATGACATAATGGCATACCTCATAAAAATTATCTTTGGCATTTTCTTCCCACATAGCTGAATGGTACTTATGGACAGGCTCTGTACAAGAATCATTCCAACTCCAGTTCATTAATGGGAATGGAGTCTTAAAGCAAATAGCATCCATTATATAAGCTGACATATAAAAGGCCACTGGCTGTCCCTTTGCCCTAGCTGTTTTGTAGTTTATAACTTCTGAGGCAATGTTATCTGATAATATTTTATACCAATTGAAACTACGCCCTTCTGAAACTTCTTCTAAAAATGGTGTCCAGTCTGCATTGAAATGAAAAGGATCTTTTCTTCCAAAGAGTCTACATAACATCATTCCTAAATACACCATGTATTCATTTAGGGAATCTATGGCATAAATCCCATGTTCATTAGCTCTAAACTTGTTCTCATCTCTTGCCCATCCTTTAATCATATCAGGGTATGTTTGGCCACCTTCTACACATTCTTTTTGTTGAAAAGCAGCTACAAACTCTTTATTAAAAGTGTGCCTATAATTTGGATATATCTTATACATTACTTGTATATGTTCGGGCCTAAATGAGTCGATAACAGCTCCTTGCCCGTTTAGGATACTTCTTGTCGGAACGTCCACCTTATCCAGTGCCCAGAAAATCATATTTGTATATGAAACCAGTCTCGGGCGTGCAGCAACTTTATGGATACCAGTCTCGGCGATATCTCGAAGATGATTTTCCCCACCATCATCTGAATATGAAAGCTCATCTTCCATTTTCTTTGCAATTGTGGCCCATGATTTAACATTGTGTACTACTCCAGCTGCAGTAGTGTCTGAAATGATATCACCTTCCGGTTGTTCTTCGGTTTTCTTTGAATCCTTTTTGGGCACCATGACTGTATATTCACCAGCTCTGTATTCAGTATCTCAGCAGCAAGATTCCAAAGCTAACAAAACTGCAAATTGTGGAACAACCCAAAAGAAGAGGAAAAACTCTGTGTTCACTGGAATTCCTGTAGCAGAGCAGAATTCAGTTTCAAAATAATGTAAATGTTTCAAAAATTATTTCGAATATATCGTAAAATCCTTGAGATTTTTTCATCTGTTATGAAATAAATGCAAAAGATATTCCCGATAATATGCATTTAATGTTTGTACCTGAGTTCTTCCAGTGTTTTGAAATATGATAGAAACTTACCAAATTTGAATAATTTTGCATTAATGATCATTAATTAAAATTTTAAAACCTTAAACTTTGTTTCAAAGAGTGATTAATTAACGTTAATTTTGATTTGCATTGAAAACTCTTTCATCGGGGTTTCGGAACTTTCTATGTCAAGGAAATAAGTCACCGTAAAACCCCGATCACCGAAATTGCGATGTGTTATTAAGTTAAAACCCTATTATTATCTTAATTAATCTGGATTACCTTTTTGGGGTTTCGTTAATCAAGAGCTCGGAAATCGGGAAATCGGGAATCGGGGAATTGGAAAATTCAATGATATGAAAATTGTTGTTCGCAAAATCGTGAATCGCGATTTCTCGATATGATTAGTTTCTCTTAATTAATTTTAACAGTAGTTAGATTAATTTCAAACCTCTCTTAAGAATTAAATGAAATCGGGGATCGAGAAATCGGGGAATGCGATGACAATTTTCTTTGTTCTCTCAAAACCGTGAATCGCGATTTCCTGATGAGATTAATTTAAAGTTAAAAACCCTTTTTTTAAATGTGATTTAAGTAAATGATGAATTAATCAAGGATTAATGTATCGGGAAATCGGGGATCGAGGTTTCTCTATTTGATTTGTATTGAAATTTGTTATTTCAAAACTGTGAATCCCGATATCCCGATATGAATTTAACATTTCTTTAAGTTTTATCATTACTGTTTATTTAAAATATTATTTGAAAAAGTGTTTGGAACATACGTTAGTTTGAATTTTAACCATTCTTTTTCCAAAAATGAATCACAAAGGCATTTCGAATTCATCGGAGATGAAAAGTTTTGTTTTAAAAATTTTATATAATGCAAAGACTCAAAGATACCAAAAAAAAAAAAAAAATTATCCTTAAGGTAAAGATCAAGTTTTGTTTTAACACGCATGTGTTGTTCTTTTGCCAGTTGTTACTTTAGTTTTCTGCACGCTTTCTTTCCCACGATCGTTCTTCTTTCCTCTTTGGCCTGGTGCCAATAGTTGCCTTCTGGTTTACCAGGAGGGTCTATATTTTTAGAGGATTTGTTGGAACCCTGAATGACATGAACCCTGGGTCGATGATTCAGATAACCCAAGAAGGGAATCCATAAAACCAACAAATGGTTTTGTTGTCATGCTAAGAGGAACAAGAAAGGACTGAGTAGATGAGATGGACTGAATACAAACCAAAGGAGTGGAACAGAAGAGAAATGAGCCATTAGAAGGGGATGTTGAGACCTTGGAACCCCACGAGAGAAGAAGTCGAGGTCTAGTTGAGGACTAAAGAGCTATAGTTTGCACGGAAATACAATAGAAACCCTAGGATCACACCACATAAATACCTAGATAAATACGTATTTACGGATTTACATGAAGTATTTTTCTATGATTTTCCGCATCTACTGCAGTAGTGGATCTTAAGGTTAAAACATAACAACACGACGAACTGGATTCGACGGCTAGATTGGACTCCAGTACAGACCCAACAGCTGCAGCAAGTAAACAACAAATTCACCCACGTAGTCAACTTTTGGCTTGACAGTATTATGACAGGCTTTATCATAGAATTTGTGGTAGACACAGCAAAGTCATACAGCGCAGCTGAGCAAGAGTTCCTACAAGGACCCAGAGGAAGGTACATTCGATCACTATATACTTCTATCAATATATTTCTTTGTAACAAAGGTGTAATGACAATGGAATCATACAGCTAGACTTCCCTGCGCACATGGAGGAAGGGGGGAAGCACTGACAGAGAGAGGAGGAATGGAAGGAGGGAAGGATATAGAGAAGAAGGAGTAGGAACCCTTGGACCCGATATTGATGGATGAAAACCAACTCAAGTGGATCTTGGCATCATTAGGAACGACACATAGCAGAGCACCCTACCAATATAAGGTGAATACCAAGAAGAGAGTCATAGCCGAGAGGGAGGGCTTGGCCAATGATGAGGAAGAGCTAGAGGATCTTCGGGCTGTGGAGCATATTGAGGAAATCCTGCGTGTTGCATATGAGAGGAAAACAAGAGGCCCAAGAAAAGGAGGAGAAGATAGCCATCCCTTCAATTTTAATGTCAGTGTGGAACCCATAAACCCATGCGCAACCAATACACCAAAGAGAACACCACCATTTAGACAACCGAAGTTCGGAGGAAGTCCGACCATAGGAAGTACATCTACACAAGGAGAAACAATTGGAGGAGCGAGTCTAGGCAACCTTAGTCAAGTATCTACACCACGCAGAGGAGGGAGTAGCCTAGTATTTGGAATGGCGGGACATGATCCTACTATAAGATTACCAGAGTTTATAGGAGAAGCAGCAGAAGACCCTGAGAAGCATTTGTTCATTTGCACAAAGATCTAGGAAGCAAAGTAGATCATTGATGAAGACACCAAACTCGCGCAGCTAGCGATCATGCTAAGGGACTGCGCACTAGACTGGTACATGAGTCTAGATACGAACAGTGTTCCTGGAACGACAAGGACATTGGACAACATTAGGAAACTATTGATCAATGAGTTCTAGAAGCTGAGCTCAGAGGATCAATACATGAATGAGATGATTGAAATAAGACAGAAACCAGGAGAATCGGTATGGGAGATTGATCAAAGGTTCAAGCAATTAAAATGAAAGTTAAAATACCTTATGACCAATATGCAACATCAACACCTATTTGTCAATTCATTACTCCCACACTTAAAATATCCATTACGACAACGGAATTTTCAGACGCAGGCAGAGACTTTGCAGGCAGCCTTGCAATTGGAAGAGAATCGGTACCAGCAGACGAACCCGGCTATCAAAGAACTGAAGGAGGATATGAAGAACTTAACATTTCAGCTGAACTAGAATAAGAACAAGGAAAAACGAGAAGTAGTTTGGTGCACTACCTGTAGGACGGAAGGACACCATAAGAATGAATGCCCAAAATTCGCACAGTATATGGCAACAAGGATGCCAAACCCACTACCACAGGGAGGATTATGGTGAGAAATATGTAATAAAATGGGTCATCGCCCTTACCATTGCATGATGATGCAGAAATACCAAATAGTCCCAAAGAACTCATATTACACCTTTTGCAAGTCAGTCGACCATGATGACAAAGATTGTAGAACTATGGAGTTGATGCGGGAAAGAAAATCAGACTCATACAGAGTACAGGCAGAAATGATGATTGGGCAGGTAGCACCACAGTTCAATCAAGCCCAAGCACCATACAACATTGCACAGGGGCAGTATAATATTGTGTTGCAACCTTACAATAACGTACAGTTGTAGTACAACCAAGCACAACCCCAGTACAATACCGCGCAGTATAATCAAGGACCACAGTATAACCCGTCGCGAGGTGACCGCGCAACTTATAGAGGAGAAAGACGAGCTAGAGGAGGTTTCGGACGCGGAAGAGGACCTGTCACATGTCACAATTGCCAACAACTAGGACATTATGCACGGGAGTGTCCACTACCACCAGCGACTTGTATGTATTGTCGTGCATCGGACCACGATACGGAGGATTGTCTAACATTACTTGGAAAGATCCAGGAAAAAAGGAATCAAAATAACTAGAATGTTCAGTGGATTTCAGTCGAAGCAAGGGATGACGAATGGAACAACAACACAGTCACTCGAGGAGGAACGAAAACAGGAAATGACGCAGTTCGACAGGAACCAGCGCAGAACCAATGGGTAAAGAAGAACACTTAACCCAAGAATTAGTTTGACGCGCATAAGGAGAAGGATATTTTTACAGAAGCCCGACAAGAATTCCAGAAGGAGAACGTTGCGCCGACTGAACAACAAAACAAGGAAGCTCCGGAATATGAAATGTCGCCATCACTGGACCATACCAACAGAATACCACCCAAGGAACAAGTAAGTATGATCAAAGACTTTTTGCAATCATGCATCAAAATGTTAAGTGATGATCATCTGTCAAAATATTGCAAAACATCCTAGAAAAATGTAGTAGCGAGGTGGAACAGAAGCCAGAATTGAAAACTGTCAACCACCTACACACAAGAAGAAGAACAAGTAGGGAATTTAGACTAAATGCTAACATTGGGGATTTCAATATGGGAGATATTATACTAGATTTAGGATCCGAAGTGAACATACTACCAAAAGCTACCTTGCAATGCATGGGAGAACCTACACTGGAATACTCAACTGTTTAATTAAAGCTAGCAAATCAACATAGAGTCCTACCAATAGGTAGACTGAAAGGAGTGATGGTAGATCTGGATGGTGTGTGCACTAAGGCAGACTTCGAAGTCATCAAAATAGTAGACGGCACAACACCTTACCCAATGCTACTTGGTCTAGATTGGGAATTCGACAACCAGGCCATAATTAACTTAAAAACCAGAAAAATGACATTTGAGTCGGGGGACTATAGGGTCATAGCCCCACTCGACCCATCAAAAGACGAGAGGTTTGTAGAACCCACTTGTCTGGATTTAGAAGAGATCGTCCAGTTGTATAGAACAACTGCGCACGATGCGGACTATATAAACCCAACTTCAAATGGGGTACTCAGTTGGCAGAGCATTACTTCATGCACAATAAACTCAGACACCGGGTTAGAAAACCGACAGCAAAGACTACACGAAGTATCCATGAGAAGGTGCGCCAGAATAGACCGTGCAGTAAGGTGGATTGGCACAGAAATCAGAGAACCACCCAGTTTTCATGGGCTAAATGATTTGGAAACTTTCTTGACACAATATAAAGACGAAGTCTTAGGAACCCAGATATTGCTAGCACTAGATTTAGCACTAAAGGCTACACCCGCAAGATGGTGGGGTTCACACAAAGAGACTATCACAGATTGGTACCAGTGTAAGCGATTACTGTGCATATGGTTTGGCACAGAACAGATAGGTAACCAACAAAAGAAATATGATGGACTAAGCACACCAGCAGAACATTTGGAGGAGTGTAAAACGTTGTGGAAAATGATGCCACTGGAGGAATGGTCTCACCACTTCATTCATACTTTAGATGGCATACCAGCGAATTGGTATACAGACCAGGAAATCCGTAAGGGAACCAAGACATGGGAAAAACTCCAACAGAACTTTACAGTCACTTTCTCATTCGACCATGAGAACCCCAACATGTACGCAGCCCTGAAATGGATCAGAAATGTCATATTCATTGAAGAACTGGAAGTAGAAACTATCATAGAGGTAGAGCAGTGAAATAAGCAGACAGTCAAGGATCTACTGTCATGCTACCACGTACAAGAGGAAGCACCGGATGAAGACGATCCACGCAATATTCAGATTGAAGAAGTCGAAGGTGAGAGAGATGTGGAAGGACCACCCTTAGAGTCAGAGGTCATATCTGCACCAATAAAGATAAAGAAGATTAACATAGGGACCACCGAAAAACTAAAAATGGTCAGCATTGGAGATTACTAGGACAAACAGACACTAGAAAGTATCACATAATTGTTGCGTGAATGCAACAACCTTTTTCCCACAACCTTTATAGAGATGAAAGGCATAACTGGAGAACTAGGATAAATGAAGATACCACTTAGACCTGATGCGAGACCCATTAAACAATGACCATATAGATTGAATCCCATATATAAACAGAAAGTTAAAGACGATATCGACAAGATACTCGAGGTCGGCATCAACGAACCAGTTGAAGAATCAGAATGGATAAGTTCAATGGTAGTACAGGACAAGAAACAGGGAAGAGGGATCAATATATGCATCGACTTGAGAAAGTTGAACGATGCATGCCTACACGACCCATTCCCCACACCATTTACGGATGAAGTACTCGAGAACATAGGAGGCCACGAAGCCTACTCATTCACCGATGGATTCTCAGGATATCATCAGATTAAGATAGCACAGGAGGATAGACACAAGACCACGTTTGTGACAGAATGGGGATCTTATCAATATACATTCATGTCGTTCGAACTAAAGAATGCACCTGCGATATTCTCCAGAGTGGTCATTGCAGCATTTAAGGTATTCATCCACCAATTTCTTGAAGTATACCTGGATGATTGGACGGTCTATAGCCTGTTGAAAAACCATGTGGAAGTGTTACGACTAATGCTAGAATGATGCAGACAGTGTCATATATCACTGAATATAAATAAATTCATATTTGGAACACCATTTGGGATACTATTGGGACACATAGTATGCAAATAGGGCTTCCTAATGGATCCAACCAAAATCGCAGTCATTGTTAATCTACCAGCACCAAAAATAGTCCGCCAACTAAGAGCAACACTAGGACATACGGAATATTACAGGAAATTCATCAAAGGCTACGCGCAGATTACAGCACCAATGGAAAAACTGTTAAGGAAAGATACAAAGTATCAATGGAACAATGAGTGCCAACACAGTTTGGATACCCTGAAGGAAAATATGGTCACCGCACCAATATTGGTATTTCTAGATTAGGAGAAGACATTCCATGTACATGTAGATGCATCAACGATAGCACTTGGAGTTATCTTGGCGCAACCAGGAGCAGGAGACTTGGATCACCCGATAGAGTTCGCAAGAAGAAAATTATCAAATT
Organism: Picea sitchensis; assembly: GCA_010110895.2. Taxonomy (NCBI): domain Eukaryota; kingdom Viridiplantae; phylum Streptophyta; class Pinopsida; order Pinales; family Pinaceae; genus Picea; species Picea sitchensis. The sequence goes on along the minus strand of SNQJ01S0000274.1, from coordinate 32,585 downwards.
CACAACAGAATTATAACACGACAGAAAGAGAAGGCCTAGCTATGGTTTATGCACTACAGAAATACAGACATTACCTATTGGGAAAACACTTTAAGATGTTTACAGATCACTCAACCCTAAAATACCTAATCAACAAGCCAATGTTGGGGGGGAGAATATGTCGATGGTTATTACTATTCCAAGAATTTGACTTTGAGGTAATAGTTAAACCAGGAAAACTGAATGCAGGACCGGACCACCTATAGAGGGTCACAAATGGAGAGGAACCAACGAATATAGAAAACAACTTTCCAGATGCACAGATATTCTCAGTACATATTGTTGATAATTACTTCGCAGAGATCATCCAGTACTTAAGCACAGGTACTGCGCCACAAGAATATACCACTACGCAAAAGAAGAACCTGGTAGTCCACGCAACTGACTATCAATTGATCGCAAGAAATCTATACAAGATGGGCGCATATAGCATCTTACGAAGATACGTACTAGACCAGGAACGACTAAGAATATTAGCAGAAGCGCACGAGGGAATAGCAGGAGGGCATTATGCAGAAAAAGATACTGTGCAGAAAGTACTATGCGCAGGATTATGGTGCCCAACGATTCATAGAGACTCGAAAGAATACTGTCAGCAATGTGATGTCTGTCAAAGAGTAGGCAAACCCAACAGAAGGGACGAGATGCCACTACGACCGCAAGTGACACTTCAAGCATTCGAAAAATGGGTGATAGATTTCGTGGGACCCATTAACCCACCAACCAAAAGAATGAGGGCAAGATATATTATCACCATGACAGAATACCTAACAAGATGGGCGGAAGCCACACCAGTAAAAGATTGCAGTGTAGAGAAAGTTGCACACTTTCTGTTTGAACAGGTAATTACTAGATTTGGGTGCCCAAGAATTTTGATGAGCGACCAAGGAACGCACTTCATAAACAGCACCATCTAAGCGATGCTGGAAGAGTTTGAAATTCATCACCAAAAAATCACACAGAATCATCCACAAACAAATGGCACGGTAGAAGGCTTCAAAAAAATTCTATAAAATGCCTTGACAAATATATGCAACGTCAACAGGGATGATTGGGATGATTGGGATTTCAAGTTACCAACAGTACTATGGGTGTATAGAACCACATGAAAAAAGCTGACTGGAAAGACTGAATCAGTTACTCTCAATGGAGGAAGACCGAATCTTGGTAGGATTCCATCAAAAAGTATAGAATGCAAGAGACAAATCTTGGCACGACCGCCACATCAAGAGGAAGATGTTCAAGGAAGGAGATCTAGTATTGCTCTATGACCGTAAAGCGTTGCAGCACCCAGTAAAGATGAGAATGCATTGGCTAGGACCATATGAGGTAAAAGTTGTCACGGATAGAGGAGTTGTACAGTTAAGAGATATAGCAGGCACATACCTCAGAGGAATGATCAATGGGCGACAGTTGAAGCTATACAAGGACAGTCGACCACCCACCGTGCAGTAGGAAAAAAAAAAACACTGGAAACAGTCGAAAAAAACACGCAACATGATGGACACATCGCATATGAAACACGAAGCCAGCAAGGGAAAAGATAATGGCTATAACAAAAAAGGAAACAAGCGGGAAAAGGAAAGTCTGCAAAAGCAGGCTGACGGGACATCATGAGGCAAAATTAAAGCGAGGCAAGGATGGATGGGATGTCACATTAAACGTGCCAATTGGAGACGGTAGAGCAGGCATAATGACAAGTAAGAAACCACCACGGATGCATTGAACCTATAGTTATGGTGCATTAATCGCATAATGGAGGAAGCGTCCTCAACAAGCTTCATGACGAGCCCATACAACACACGAGCACAGAAGTAGTTAGTCTATTCATGAAAGGAGAACAGAAAAAGAGCAACAACAGCAAGAACGAACAAAGTGAAACCACAGAAGCCATTCGGACTCCGCAAACATTCGATGGACACCATTATGGTACCACCGAAGCTCATAGAACCAACCCAGGCAGCCAGATCAACCAGGGCTCAGACGAGGTCGCGAGGACCACTAGAAGAAAGTGAACAGCAGCCACCTGAGATCGTCGATATTGATGAAATCCCATCGCCAGAGGAAATCCCAGTAGAGTCCACACCCATACTAGAAGAGGTTCTGAAACCAAAAACAAAGGCCATGGAACAAGATACACCAGCAGTAGTGCATGAGCCTCAGAACAAAGAAGAATAAATCCACCAGGAAATGCCATCAGAAAACACCAAAGCCACCGTAGGAGCTAAAGAAAGTGCACAAAACCCAGAAGCAAAAGTGCAACTAGACGTTCCACAAATACCCATCCCAGATTTTTCGACCGAGCCGACGAGTGAAATGGCCACGGCTTGGGAAGAATGGATGGTGAAGGAGCAACAGGAAGTTGTTGGAATCTCAAGCCAACCATTGCAGCAGGAGGATCGAATTCAGATACGATCTCACCTCGAAAGAAATCGGCTGTAGAGATTGTGCTACCTCTCATACTAGAGGGAGTACAGGTGGACCCACAGCTATTAGGTCATGTTGAGAATCTCAAGTATTCTGACCATGATGTAGCAAATGAAACCAAGTATATAGAGCTTTCACCATAGGTCTTTATGCAGAAGATCATCATGAACCAACTCGGAGAAACCATCACTCAGCCACACCAGTGGGCCACTAGACTGGACATAACAGGAATTCTAGGGTTGTTGAAGATACCACACTTTGGCAGAGGCCAATATGTGATGGCATGCGTCAAGCAACTATTAGCAGTTATGCATGGAGGGGATATATGGTTGGACAAACCCATCCCCATAACTATCGAACTTATCACGCAGATAACGGGCCTACCCACCGAGGGTATGGATCTCGCACTAATTATGGACGATAAGTCCAAGGAAAAAGCATTGGAAGAAGATATGAAGAAGAAATATGATCCAGGTGGATATCGGTGGCCACCCACCTTTTCCGACTGGCTCAAAACAGTTTTCTGGCCATTTTGGCAATTTACTATTTTTAGCAGTTTTTCGGGTCCTGAACTTCTGGAGTCGTTTTGAGGCCCTAAACGACATTTTTTGGGGTATTTTTAGGTTGAAAAATTCCATCATGGAATTTTTTCAAAAATGTTGTAGTCCTCGGATAGATCTTTCCAACGAGCTATCATATGCCTAAAACAGAGATCGTATG
>SNQJ01S0000274.1:11151-29389 GCA_010110895.2 Picea sitchensis | reverse complement strand
CACCAACTTACCCAAACGGGGCGCACATGACTTTTGACGCTTCATCTCCTAGGGTTAGGTTTTTGGATGTCTAGGACTTCTGGCATTCCCATCTATTGTAAAAAGGCCTTCCGAGCCTCATTGTAACCATCTTCTCACGGATGTGAGTAGCAACCACATCTCTTCTCAGAGATAAGCTACCAGCGCCTTAGCTAGTTTATTTACATTCTGTCTGTAAGCATATTTCAGTCATTTGCTATTAATGAAATGAAGTCTTATTTCCGTTGCATCTCTGCATTTATGTATATTTCTGTATTTCATTGTGTTCCTACATAAATCCGGATCAAAATATGGCACCGACAGGGGAGCAAGAGGCATTATAATTAAATGGATCAACAATGTCGCGACACAATTAGGCACAAAAATCTTATCCTGCAAACTGCTAAGAAAGTGTCGCAAAGACAAAGTACCGGCAGGAGTCATTGTTGTTGTAGCTCAGTGCGAAGAAGGCACCTTTATGATTTGGGTGCCATACCTATCAATCTTTTTCCAAGTAGACTGCAAAGATGTGCAGGACGTAGGTACGGAATTCCATTACTCATGGTTGATCACTCTCATAGATTTCATGGGATGGAGAGAACCAGAATACGTTGTCTTTGGTACCACACCATAGCCAGGAGGAGCAAAATATCGTGTCCTAAGATCTGGGCCACTAGACAAGCATAAGAAGGAGAATGGGATCGTATTCTAAGCTTACCTACGGGAGATACAAGAAGCCATCAGTTGAGCATGGAGAATAACACCAGAGGTTGTCGCACGATACGGGGGCATCGCTAATTTTTGGGCTAGGCGACAAGCCATGTGGATACAACCAAGGCAGGACCTGGATAAACAATGGCTACAGATGCGCTACTGCATCACCAAGGGTGATATCAACATGATCATCAGCAAATGGCCTGATGAATGGAGGATTCCAACTATACCCAGAGGAGTACCGGGACAAACAACAGAAGGAGGGGTTGCACAGGCAGAAACACAGCCTCCACAAATCCCAGTACCCAAGAAACGAAGAATAGTCCAAACCAGGCTGACTCAGGCAGACGATGGCTCAGAGCAGCTAGGGACCAAGAAGGGAAGGACATAAACCACCCAGCCAACCAATGGACAGAGGAAACTGGCTAAGGGAGCATAGGAAACCACATCGAACCCCATCACATAGGAACCAGGCGGAACTAAGCGACCAGTGGTATAAAATGCAGGTGTGCGCAAGAAAATGAAGGCACAATGACCACCACCAAACTACACAATCACAGAGGATGATGGAAGGATGATTGCCATGATGGTCCAAGATTGCCTTGCAGAAGATTTTGATCACGCCGTGCACCACAGGGATAAACTGCATAAGGAACTGACAGAAATGGGACAGCTCCTTAAGAAATTCGGGGAAGCCCAGATCACCAGTAGCAGTAGAGGAATAGATCCATCAACCACACAGACCACAGAAAGAGTGGAGGTAGAAGAACGTGACCCAGTTCTTATGATACCACATGCACATTCCACGGTCTATATAAAGTCTAGCATGCTGAGAATGGATGAAATTGTGGGATAGACACCACTGAAGGATTTGGATCATATCTAATTGGTCCTGACACAGATGCCATCAAAAGCATTACACAAACTATAGGTTAGCATCGACTACGAGATGTAGTCTCGAGCACATAAAAACTTAGTCTAGACACAGCAAGCAACAAAGAAGCATGAAGCACTGGAAACAGTTTGTGCACAGGCCAAATCGGAGACTAAGGAGGAGAAAGAATGTAGAAACGAGCTGGAACGTAGACTGGAAGAAGTTTTTGGGAAACTTCCAACCACTGCGCAAGGAAATGAACTCCCAGATGTAGAGAAGATCGACCAGATTGCGCAGGCAATTGATCAGTATCAAAAGGAGATTGAGACTCTCCACAGACATATTAGACCAACAACTCCACCAGCAGTGAAGGAGAAAAGGAAGCAGGAAGCATCAACACAACTGCAGGAGCTAGAAAAACAGGTCAGCACGACAGCCAACTTGCTGGATAAAGCAGCGCAACTTTGGACAAGGCTAGAAGAGGATCCACAAGTCCAACACTGGGACAAGGAGGAGGAGAGGATCAATGCAACGATCCAAGAACTCAAGCAGTGACAAAAGACCATACCAATTCCAAAACAAGTCAAGGGAACGCAAGAGATGAAGAAGATTCAGGCAGAACTTATCACTGTGCAAACACAGAAATAGGAGCATCAAGCTCAAATAGAACCGTTGCAGGAACGGGTAGCAAAGTATTTGCGCAAGTCGAAGAAGCCAGAAAACAGACAACACAGATTCAGCTAGAATGTGGAGGACTGATGAGTGAGGAAGTGGTAGCTCAGACAGTTGACACCATCAAGGAGAAAACTGCACAGGCACTGACAAAAGCATCAGAATTGTAGGAACAGTTCCAGACGATCACCAAGGAGATCGAGGAAGCACAGAGAAACTAGGTGACTCGGGACGAGTCACATGTCAGTGTTGGGGGCCTGTTGGCACCAGGCCAAAGAGGAAATAAGAACGATCGTGGGAAAGAAAGTGTGCAGAAAACTGAAGTAACAACTGGAAAAACAATAGCACGCGCGCATGCAAGAAATCTTGCACAAAGGAAAGCGACAGCTGGAGGAGGAACAACACGTGTATTGGAGAAATACCTAATGTAATAAGGGTTAGGGTTTTGGTAGTATTTTGTAAAAGGCTAAAGAGCCCAAAATGTATAAACATAGCTATGAAAGTATCATTTAGTGTGGTTCGTTAGTAGTTGTTAGTAATTCTCTTTAATGTTTTGAGCTCTATGAACTGATTTTGTAAGTTGTTGAGAAAAGGAGATATGAGAGGAGGCAGATCTGAGGATTAGACCGCGGGTTGTGGAGCCTGGTGCGATCTAGTTCACCTCGCATAGATCTTACCCATTTTGTGGAGAATTGTAAGCGTGAGGCATCGGAAATGAAGAACTATCATAATACAAGAGCCAAGAGCCAAATCTTTGTGGATGTAGCCTAGGAGGGGATGAACCATGGTAATACTCGTGTAATATGTTGAATGTATGCATGCCTCTTCTTTGTTTCAGCAATTGATGGTTAAGCTTAATGAATGAGTTAATACATTGTTATGAATTTGTTTATACCTTGCTTAAATTAAACTGTGGGATGTCTGTATGTGAATCCAAGGAATAAGTAGTTTCCCTTACAGATCACAGTATATGAGTTCAATCAAGAAACCCATATCCCCTACTCTCTCTTAGGCTGTAAACACCTGAGTCTTATAGCAACCCATTAAAGCTATCTCGGGTGAGACTGTGCAACACCTTCGGGGTGTTATGTTGCCTTCTGGTTTACCAGGAGGGCTAATAGTTTTAGAGGCTTTGTTGGAACCCTGAATGACATGAACTCTGGGTCGATGATTCAGATAACCCAAGAAGGGAATCTATAAAACCAACACCATGTTGAATCCTTTGCCACGTTGGATTCCTAAATTCATGTGGAATCTAAGGAGGACACATGCCGCCTGTAATGTACCCCAAATTTGCCAAAATAAAAATAAAATAAAAGATTACGAGGAACATTAATCTTCTTTCTTTAAACAATTCATTCTGGAAGAATTATTGTTGAGAGGAGTAGGTAATCATCATCACCGTTAACTTATGTGAGTTCTTGTTATCAAAACGATGAATGATCATTGCTCAAGATATTTACCCTAACTTATCTCCAACTGAACAGAACTTCTATACAAGAAATCTTTCATATTCTAAGCATTCACCTCTTATAACCCTTCAATCCTACTACTAATTCTAATACTTATATATACATGTGTTGTATTAGACGTAGGACTCATAATCCTATATTCTTACCTAAGCATAGGCTTTCATGCTTGTGCACAAGGGAAAACCTTATTTGGTTCTTTGAAAATAAAACCTCTATACCATCGATTATATTCACATTGTAAAGAGTTGGGAGTGTATACCGTTATCTAGGATATTATAGGCAGATAATAAGGTGTTAAACATCACTTCACATGGTTGAACAATTCGAACAACCCTTGTTTACTGGTTGTGTTTAGAACTTCTGATTTATTATTAACATAAGAGTTTTTGGAAAAGGCTTAACTATAAAAAACGGTTTAGTCCTGCACTAACTGAACGATAACAGTTAGAGTTCGATGGTCTTGTGTATCGTGTCTTGAAGGACTGACCTTTACTTTACATTAATCTTAGTATGGAGCAAAGGATTTATGTCAGTCGCAAGTTAAAGTCTCTGATCAACCCATTAATGGAGACCCTACGAGAGTGAAACCCGAGGCAATCACTGGACCAATCATCCAATATGATCGTGCCATCTCTACCCCATCACATGGCCAGAGTCATTCTTCGTACTTCCACCATTTACTCAGCTAGTAAGGGTTTACAGGACAAATGAATTTTCATTTTTGTGATGTTTTGGATTAGCTCTATGTTTTTCTCAACAAGGGAGGTCGGCGACCTGGAGGAGTTTACCTAGTGGAAGCATGAATGCCTACCCAACTTCCTGGTATGTCCATATTACACCTATATTCTAGTACTTGGATAGAACCTTCAAGGTTTCGTTATAGTGGAAGAAAAACACTCTATGTTGTTAATCCTTTATGACATTTCAGTGAAAGTTATTTCCCATTATCGTTATTCTTTTACTAACTCCCTGGACCATTCCCGGTCATGGGTAAGTATACCATTAGTGAAATCATGTGTCTTCCTTCGTTGGTATGTCCCTTGTTTCCTTTGTAGAGGCCAAAACTGGTGAAGTTTCCCCACAGACGGTTCTTGGTCTTCTTTGATTCTGTCACACCATGATTTTCCTCCATCATTTCTTTACTTATGTAGCTAGATATTTAAATTGCTCGTGACATTCCCCAACTTCAACCCTAGGGATGACACCTAGATACGCCCTCTGAAAGGAACTTGTTACTGAGTTTTTTTGTTCATGCGTGAACATTACAGTCTTCCGGTAAGATCCAAATCTTCTTGTGGGGTTTCTCTATCGGGGAAAAAGTCCCAACTCTCTTTATTTAACTTTATTCTTTACTATGTTCATCCTTATCGTGTTCATTGTAAAAAATAGTTGTATTATGTTCTTTTTTATTCGGCTCGTCTTTGTGTGAAGACTGTAAGTTGTCAACCCCTTGGCTTATGATGGAGACCAAGTATTCTCAGTCAAGTCGCGACCGTATTCTTGTGGTTGGATAAGGGTTTTCTTGTACAGGGTTTCGACTTCAGTTCGAATTCCTCTGTTACCCTAAACATACCTGTAAAATATTATATACGAGTTCTAGGTTTTCTCTGTAGCATTACTCCAAGACTTCTCGAAATTCGAAGAATTTACATTTATTCCTTGTTTGAAATACGATGGTTATTTCATTATGTTCTCATTTAATATGGGTTAACGACCCTGAAATTTTCTTTTCCTATCATGGTGGAATTCATAATTGTCATGAAACTCTTCGTGAATTAGACTCGCATTATTCAGTTGGTGATGCATGTTTTTAATCTATGCAATCTTGACTGATTGATAAAAACTCCATTTTATTTTTCTACTATCATGATTAAAGACTTTGATTATTGAGATCTAATGATGGGACCCCCCATGTTTGTTGTGAGGGTACCCATTAGGTTATAATGGATCCACTTTTCCCCTTGGGATTGTGGATGACTTCCTTCAACGATGCAACTGGAACCTCGGACCTTAAATCGCAAATTAAGTACGAATATTTAGAATCCCTGTGTTAATTCCTTTGAAATCGTTTACCCTGATAGTTCTTCTATATTTCAGCATTTTTAAATTTGCTCATATTTTAATCTGGAACTAATTGAATTTGCTTGATTTCTTTGTAGGGTTAAAATCGTCCAAGTCTCAGGATTTTCAAGGTCGTGCCTCGTGTAAAAGGTACTCGATTTCCGATCTTACCGCATTTTTAAAAGAAGCAATAGACTCCAGGTTCTATCATGTTGGTTCTGCCCTAGAATTATCGTTATCGTGGAAAGTTCAGTCCAGATTCCTTTAGTGACTGATTATCAAGTAATTTTGATATTTTACTATTGGAAAACTATAAACGCAATACTTGCATAGGGTTGACTACCCTTTTATTGTTCTGGTCTGATTTGGGATATGTAATAAATTTTGAAGTTAGAGTCACATGATTCTTTTCCTGTACGTCTGTAATAAAAAAAAATGGATATTAACTATTTAATCTAGGCTTGTGGTTACACAGATCTTCTCTTATTCTTATTTATAGGAGTGAAATGAAAATACTGTTATGAAAAAATCAAATTCTTGTTATGATTATTGTGGCATCTGACTGCTCATTCCCTTTATGTCATCGATATCTGGTTTAAATATGCAATATGGTTTATATATATATATAGTAGCTTCCTATTTCACATGTTCATTCTATCTTGCATTTCGTTTACATAGTCTGATATGTATAACTATTTGGTACAACTTATGTATTTAAACTATAGTACTATGTATAAAGTTAAGCTTTCAAATTTACTTCCAGAATCTTCTTACTCATGGAGCACAATGAAAACTGTAAGGGATATAGTATGTTTTACTTTATTCCAACAGTATATAAATCAATAGAACATTTCATCTAGAATTAAAGAGGTGACCTACAAGGATATGTCTGTGCATATATACATCAGATTTACTTTCAAAATTCCTTTAGTGTTTTCATAGTCTAAAGTCACTTATAATAACTGAATATCTAGATGTATATAATCGCATAACTGGTAGGGGTTTCTAGCAGAGTATTTGAAATGACATTATATTTAACATAGATGTACCTCCTAATATTTTTCCATAATTAACTTCCATTCCCAACCAAGATACATAGAGAGTTTAGCTCAACACCTATAGCTAAACTGTAAGGACTTATTCTACAGTTCATCCCATTCCATCAAAATTTAATATACACAACAATTCATCCAGATTTAAACAGATGCATTCTATCAGCCAATAATTTGATAACATTTGATCAGAGAAGGAGTAGATAGACATATCTGAACAATTGTCGAACAACAAATGGAACACCCAAGTTTCTCCCAACCTTAGAACAGAACATCCAATTTACTTGTCCCATTCACTCCCTAGCCTGACCATGAATCCATGAGGGTGAACTCTGAACTCCTCCTCGGCAACAGTCCTTCAGTTTCAGCAACTTCTCCTTGCCTCACACTCAAAAAGCAGTGTTCATAACAGCAAGAGATAATTCCTTTCCCCAGCATACTAGGCAGTGTCTTGCCTCCTCCCATATGATATATATGCCAAAAGAATTTGTGCCTAGGTCTTTTCCCCTTGGGTAATTTTCACAGCTTTCCAAATCCTTTATTTTCGGGGGCTTCCTATGGCCAAATTCTTGATTTTCAACTTGTAACATTCATCCCAGAGGTAGTTCCAACATGTTCCCCACTCATGGAGTCATGGTCAGCTAATTTTAACTTGGTTGTTCCATTTGTCCATCAACAATAAATATAAAAATATTTGTTTCTTACAAGTGTCATAGTCAAAGAGTTAGTTGGGTCAAATCGGATCTTTTCCCAACAGTCATAATCATCATTTACAGTTAACTAAATTCAAAATTTGGAATTGCCATAAATGGCAATAATTTTCCAAATTTCAAATTTACCAAAAATGAAAATAAATTCCTAAGTATTTTTCAGACTTAAAAATAATTTATTTCCAGGGATGTTACATCCTTTCCCCCTTCAATAAAACAATGTCCTCAGTGTTTTTCCCTTTCTCGGAACAGGATTGGATGAGATTTCTACAAATCTCCCTCCAACTTCCAAGTGGCCTCCTCAGGACTAAAGTTCTTCCATTGCACTTTTACCTGGGCAACGGCTCTATTCCAAAGGGTTATTTCTCTCCTGTCCAGAATGCACAGAGGTTCCTCTTGGAACTCGCCTTCTGGTTCCACCTACACCAAGTTCCAATCGATCATATGAGTAGGGTCATGAACATAATTCTTTAACAAAGAAACATGAAATACATTATGAATTTTTAGATTGGCAGGAAGTGCAAGTTGATAAGCTACGGGTCCAATTCAAGCTAAGATCTCAAAAGGGACACAAAACCTGGGTGCCAACTTGTCACAGTTCCCTAGCTTTAGTGAACTTTTTTTGGCATTAACTTTTAAATAGACGTGGTCTCCCACTTGAAATTCCCGGTGTCTTCTTTTCAGGTCGGACTAACTTTTCTATCTATCCTGAACCTCTTTCAAATTTTGTTGTACTTTTCTTACTATACTGTCCATTTCATGGAGTATTTCTCATCCCACCATGAGTTTGTCAACGGGGTTATCCCATCTAATCGGAGTCGTACACTTTCTATCATATAGTACTTCGAAGGGGCTCATCTTAGCCAATGTTTGGTAACCATTGTTGTACGCAAATTCCACCAAGTGTAGGTAGTCTTCCCACTTGCTTGGTTTTGTTCGTGCGTACATGCGTAGCATATCTTCTATTATTTGGTTTGTCTGTTCGGTCTACCCATCCATTTGCGGATGGTAACTTGTGCTTAAATTCAAGTTAGTATTTAACCCTGCAAACAATTCTTTCCAAAAAGAAGATGTAGATTTTACATCTCTATCCGAAATCACCATTTTAGGAATACCATGCAGTCTAAAAAATTATTTCATGAATATTTCAGTGATATTAATAGCTTTAAAAGTAGACTTTACAGGAATAAAGTGTGCAAACTTACTAGGCTTATCGATTACCACCATAATTGAGTCATTTTGTTTTTGAGTTCTAGGCAAACCTGTCATAAATTCCAGCGATATAGTCTCCCATTTCCATTTCGGCACAGGTAAGGGTTGCAACAGGTCGGCTGGATGCTGGTGTTCGGCTTTCACCTACTGAAAATCTTGACACTTAGCTAAGTATTATGTTGTTTCTCCCTTCATATTAGGCCAATAAAATAACTTCCTTAGTGTTGGTATCGTTTTCTGTTATCCTAGATGACTAGATTACGGTTTCTTGTGTACTTCGTCCAAAACCGTTAACTTTAATTCGATCGAATCTGGTATGTATATTCTGTTTATAAATCCTAGCAGACCTTTTATGTCCAAACTTAGATTTGTTTTGTCTGAGTTTTATGTATTATTCTGTAATTCAGCCACTATTTTAGTGTAATTTTCATCGTTATTACCTGCAGCCTTTATCCTTTGTTCAAGATCACCTGCTAATGTTTATTTCAAACAGCCCATGAACTCTTCTGCTTAAGGCATCCACCACCTTGTTTTCCTTACCCTTGATATGTCTTACCTCAAAGTCAAATTCGCTCAATAAGGACAGCCACCTTGCTTGCCTTACATTAAGGTCTGGTTGACTAAACAAAAATTTCACACCATTGTTATCTGTCAATAACAGAAATTTTTTGCCCATTATATAGTCCTACCACATCTTTAAGGCGTGTATTACAACTACCAACTCTAAGTCATGAGTGATGTAGTTTCCTTTGTTTTCCTTTAGTTTTCAGGACTCATAACAAATAATGTGTCCTTCTTGAGTTAAGACACCACCTAGTCCCTCTTTACTCACATCCACACTGACTGTGAAGTCCTTATCTGGGTCTTCTACCTTTAAAATGGGTGTGGTTGTTAGCAATTCCTTTAACTTATTAAAATTGTCTTGACATTTCTATGACCAGTTAAACTTGGTTCCCTTCTTTTGTAATGATGTGGTAGGGTACGCAATCTTGGAAAACCCCTCTATAAATCTGCGGTAATATCCGGTGATTCCCATGAATGACCGGATGTTTGCTACATCCTTAGGGATCGACCATTCCATGATGGCTCTTATTTTCTCAGGATCAACTGCAATACCTTCTTCAGATATTACATGTCCTAGGTATTGTATTGTCTTCTGATAAAAGTCACACTTATCGAATTTGGCATACAGTTTGTGTTTCCTTAAAGTTTGCAGAACTATCCCTAGGTGTTCTTTGTGTTCTTCTTCTATTTTAGAATATACTAGGATATCATCAATAAATACCAAAACAAACTTGTCCAATTACTGACTGAAAATATTGTTCATTAAACACATAAATGTGGTTGGCGCGTTAGTGAGTCCAAATGGTATAAAAAAAAAATTGTAATGTCCATATCTCATTCTGAATGTTTTTTTACTTATGTCCTCATCTTTTATTCTAAACTGGTGATAACCAGATCTTAAATCCAATTTAGAAAAAATATTTTCCCCACCCACTCGATCGAACAGATCATTGATCCTAGGTAAGGGGTACTTGTTTTTAACAGTCATTTTGTTTAATTATCTGTAATCGATGCATAATATCAGAGTTTCCTATTTCTTTTTAACAAAAAGGATTGGTGCTCCCCATGGTGAAACACTCGGTCTGATATATTCTTTGTCCAATAATTCCTGTAGTTGAATTTTCAATTCGGTTAATTCTGGTAAACTCATTTGGTAGGGTGTTTTAGATATAGGGGTTGAACCAGGTAGTAGGTCGATTGAAAAGTCTATCTCCCTCCTTGGGGGTAATTTAGGTATCTCATCAACAAACACATCTCTGAAATCATGCAAGACGAAAAAATCCTCCAAGCTAGGTTTATTTTCTTTTTCCAACATATTTGTCACTTGGATGCCATAAATTTGGCAACCCTTTCTTATGCATTTCTTAAATTGCATTGTTGAAATCTGACTAACTGAGATTGGTTTTTGTATACCTTGAACTGTCCTAATAGTGTCTTTTTTGTCTTTATATTTGAGTGATTTTTCATAACAATCTAAAACTTCTTTATGCCTTTCTAATCAATCCATTCCAATAATTATGTCATAAGACCCTAACGGTAGAATGTTCAGATTTGTCTTTGTGTTTTGACCACCTAAACTGAACTCACAATCAGAAATAAAATTGGAGACTTTTCTTTTTGTTCCTGTTGCTATTTGTACTAGCCAAGGTTTTGCATGTCTTGTTTTCTTAAGTTTGTTTGAATCCACTACACCAGGAGCAATATAACTCAGTATGTCTCCTAGATCAATTAAAACAGAAATACAAGTATTGTTAATTTTACCTTCAATTTCCACTACAGTGGATTGATGATCAATTTGTCGGCCATCCATGGCTACATTGATCCGATGTAAGCTTCTGCCCACATCTCCCATTGTAAAGGCTTCATGTGGGTTGTGAACCATAGTCCTGGCTACTAAATTCAAACGTGGACAGTTCCTCCTTAAGTGAGGTTCTCCACATTCCCAGCATTTTAACGGTTCGTGGGGACTGTCCCCAAACTTATTTGTTCCCAGATTAACTGGTTTACCACCTCCTTGGGTGTTCTGGTTGTTGGAGTAAAAATATTTCCTTGGAAAATTCTTTGTTGCGTTCTGAAAAGGGGTTGGTTGATATCCCTTCTATCGTTGATTCATTCGGTCTTGTTTCTTGTCTTTCCAAGCCTTGGGAAATTCTGACCGTTGTTTGTATTGGTCGTAACACATTCGGTCCTTCCTAAAAACTTCACTCAAGGACTTGGGATTATCGAATTTGATTATGTCCTTATAGGACTATGGTAAACAGCTTAGGAACCGTTGGATTTTTACCTTGTCATGAACCTTAGTCATTCCAGGAATTTGTTTATCAGGTCATCCATAACCATTTGACCGAGTCATAGCTCACAAAACTCTTTAGTTTTTCTTTCATAGTAACTTTCAGATAAATACTATTTCTTAAAGTACTTCTTAAAATCCTACCATTCCATTTGTTTTTCCTTTAGGCCCTTGGCTAGTTTCAGGTCCTACCACCATATGCTAGCTTTTCCTTTCAAATTATAGATGGCCATTCTGACCTTCATATTGCTGGAATAGTTGTATATCTGGAAATACTTCTTTATGTCTAATAACCATGCTTCAGCTTCCTCCCCTATTCTGGATTCTCCGTCAAAGGTAGACGGTTTGATTTTCTTAAACTCTCCCTCTAGATGGTCCACATGTTTCCTTTGTCTTCATGTTTTTGTTTTATCTTCCGCTGAAGGTGTACCTTCAGAAGATCCATCCTCTTTTTTTGTTTCAGGACCAGAATTCTTGGAGGCCCTTTTACTGGCCTCTTCTTCCTGATTATCGTCCTTTAGTCTCTTCTTTGTCACTATGCTTCGTAGCAGAACTTCATTTATTTCATGTTGTTCCTGTTGTTCTTTTTTCAGTTTATCATTGTCTACTTTGAAAACTTGCAACTCCACAATGAGATTTATCATGGTTTCCAGAACTTCGGTAGGTGAACTTTTGTCACTGTTTTGCCTCTGATCTTCAGGAGGCCTTTATTCAGGATTTTCCTCGAGTCTGATTTATGCTTCGTTATGGGCTGCCATGATTACAATAGAAATAAAGTGTTTTCTGTTTGTAACAGTAATGTTTTTGTTATTTTTACATACACAGAAAAATATGTGCTAAGTAAATATTTTGGCCCTACTTCAGGTCCAAGTGTTGTAACCTTTTCTCTAATACCATATGTAATGTACCCCAAATTTGCCAAAAAAAAAAAAATTATGAGGAACATTAACCTTCTTTATTTAAATAATTCATTATGGAAGACTTATAGTTGAGAGGAGTAGTTAATCATCATCACTGTTAACTTCTGTGAGTTATGGCTATCAAAACAATGAACGATCGTTACTAAAGATTTTTACGCTAACTTATCTCCAACTGAACAGAACTTCTATACAAGAAATCTTTCATATTCTAAACATTCACCTCTTATAACCCTTCAATCCTACTACTAATTCTAATACTTATATATACATGTGTTTTATTAGACGTAGGACTCATAATCCTATATTCTTACCTAAGCATAGGATTTCATGCTTGCGCGCAAGGGAAAACCTCATTTGGTTCTTTGAAAATAAATCCTCTATACCATCGATTATATTCACATTGAAAAGAGTCGGGAGTGTATACCCATATCTAGGATATTATAGGAACAGCATAAGGTGTTAAACATTACTTCACATGGTCGAACAATTCGAACAACCCTTGTTTATTGGTTGTGTTTAGAACTTCCGATTTATTATTAACATAAGAGTTTTTGGAAAAGTCTTAACTATAACAAACAGTTTAGTCATTCCTTAACTGAATGATAATAGTTAGAGTTCGATGGTCCTGTGTATCATTTCTTGAAGGATTGTCCTTTACTTTACATTAATCTTAGTATGGAACGAAGGATTTCTATTAGTCGTGAGTTAAAGTCTCTGATCAACCCATTAATGGAGACCCTACAAGAGTGAAACCCGAGGCTCCACTCGTCCAATACGATCATGCCATATCTGCCCCATCACATGGCCAGAGTCAATCTTCGTAATTCCACCATTTACTCAGCGTAGTAAGGGTTTACAGGACTAAAATGAATTTTCATTTTTGTGATGTTCTGGATTAGCTCTGCATTTTTCTCAATGAGGGAGGTCGGTGACCTGGAGGATTTTACCTGGTGGAAGCATGAACGCCTACCTGACTGCCTATTAAGTCCATATTACACCTATATTCTATTACTCGGATAGAACCTTTGGGGTTTTGTTATAGTGGAAGTAAAACACTCTGTGTTGTTAATCCTTTACGACATTTCAGTGAAGGTTCTTTCCCATTATCGTTATTCTTTTACTAACTCCCTGGAACATTCCCTTTCATGGGTAAGTATACCATTAGTGAAATCTTGTGTCTTCCTTCATTGGTATGTCCCTCGTTTCCTTTGTAGAGGCCAAAACTGGTGAAGTTTCCCCACAGACGGTTCTTGGTTTTCTTTGATTCTGTCACACCACAATTTTCCTTCGTCATTTATTTACTTATGTAGCCGAATATTTAAATTGCTCGCGACATTCCCAAACTTCAACCCTGGGGATGACACATGGATACGAAGCCATATGAAGGGAACTCGTTACTGAGTGTTTTTGTTCATGCGTGAACGTTACAGTGTTCTGATAAGATCCAAATCTTCTTGTGGGGTTTCTCTGTCAGGGAAAAAGTCCCAACTCTCGTTATTTAACTTTGTTCTTTAATATGTTCATCCTTATCATGTTCGTTGTACAAAATAGTTGTATTTTGTTCTTGTTTATTCAGCTCAACTTTGTTTGAAGACTGTAAGTTGTTGACCCCTTGGCTTATGATGGAGACCGAGTATTCTCGGTGAAGTCGCAACCGCATTCCTATGGTTGGATAAGGGTTTTCTTGTGCAAGGTTTTGAATTCAGTTCGAATTCCTCTGTTACCCCAAACATACCTGTAAAATATTATATAAGAATTATAGGTTTGCTTTGTAGCATTACTCGAGGACTTCTCAAAATTCGAAGAATTTACACTTATTCCTTGTTCGAAATCCGATGGTTATTTCATTATGTTCTCATTTAATATGGGTTAACGACCCTGAAAGTTTATTTTCCTGTAATGGTGGAATTCATAATTGTCGTGAAACTCTTCATGAATAAGACTCGCATGATTCAGTTGGTGATGCATGTTTTTAATCTGTGCAATATTGAGTGATTGATAAAAACTCCATTTTATTTTTCTACTATCATGATTAAAGACTTTGATTTTTTAGATCTAATGATGGGACCCCCCTGTTTGTTGTGAGGGTACCCATCAGGTTATACTATATCCACTTTTCCCCTTGGGACTGTGGATGACTTCCTTCAATGATGCAGTTGGAACCATCGGCCTTAAATCTCAAGTTAATTACGGATATTTAAAATCCCTGTGTTAATTCCTTTGAAATCGTTTACCCTGATAGTTCTTTTATATTTCATCATTTTAAAATTTTCTCATCTTTTAATATGGAACTAATTGACTTTGCTTGATTTCTTTGTAGGGATAAAATCGTCCAAGTATCGGGATTTCCAAGCCCGTGCCTCGTGTAAAAGGTACTCGGGTTACGATCTTACCGCATTTTTAAAAGAAACAATAGACTCCAGGTTCTATCATAAGGGTTGGTTCTGCCCTAGAATTATCGTTATCATGGAAAGTTCAGTCCAGAATCCTGTAGTGACTGATTATCAAGTAATTTCGATATTTTACTGTTGGAAAACTATAAACGCAGTACTTGCGTAGGGTTGACTACCCTTTTATTGTTCTGGTCTGATTTGGGATATGTAATAAGTTTTAAAGTTAGAGTCACGAGATTTTTTTCTTGTATGTCTGTAATAAAACAATGGATATTAACTATTTAATCTAGGCTTGTGGTTACACAGATCTTCTCTTATTCTTATTTACAGGAGTGAAATGAAAATACTATTATGAAAAGATCAGTTTCTTGTTATGATTACTGTGGCATCTAACTGCTCATTCCCTTTATGTCATCGATATCTGGTTTAAATATGCAATATGATTTTTAAGTGGATCTGGAACCTTGCATATGTTCATTCTATCTTATGTCATAGCTTCATATTTCATATGTTCATTCTATCTTCCATTCCGTTTACAGAGTCTGTTATGTATAACTATTTGGTACAACTTATGTATTTAAACTATAGTACTATGTATAAAGCTAAGCTTTCAAATTTACTTCTAGAATCTTCTTACTCATGGAGCACAATGAAAACTGTAAGGGATATATTATGTTTTACTTTATTCCAACAGTATATATATCAATAGAACATTTCGTCGAGAATTAAAGAGGTGACCTACAAGGATATGTATGTACATATATATATATATATATATATATATATGAATCTCAAATTTACTTTCAAAATTCCTTTAGTGTTTGCACAGTCTAAAGTCACTTATAATAACTAAATATCTATATGTATATAATCGCATAACTGGTAGGGGTTTCTAGCAGAGTATTTGAAATGACATTATATTTAACACAGATGTACCTCCTAATATTTTTCCATAATTAAATTCCATTCCCAACCAAGATACATAGAGATTTTAGCTCAACGCCTACAGCTAAATTGTAAGGACTTATCCTGCAGTTCATCCCATTCCATCAAAATTTAATAAAAAAAACAATTCATCCAGATTTAAATAGATGCATTCTATCATCCAAATATTCGATAACATTTGACCAGAGAAGGAGTATATAGACATATCTGAACAATTGTCGAACAACAAATGGAACAGCCAAGTCCCTCCCAACCTTAGAACAGAACAGCCAATTTACTTGTCTCGTTCACCCCCTATCCTGACCATGAATCCATGAGGGTGAACTCTGAACTCCTCCTCAACAACAGTCCTTCAGTTTCAGCAACTTCTCCTTGCCTCACACTCAGAAAGTAGTGTTCATAAAAGTAAGAGATAATTCCTTTCCCCAGCATACTAGGCAACGTCCTGCCTCCTCCCATATGTTATATATGCCAAAAGAGTTTGTGCCTAGGTCTTTTCCCCTTGGGTAATTTTCGCAGCTTTCCAAATCCCTGATTTTTAGGGGCTTCCCATGGCCAAATTCTTGATTTTACACTTGTCACATTCATCCCTGAGTTAGTTCCAACATCTTCCCCACTCATGGAGTCATGGTCAACTGATTTTAACCTAGTTGTTCCATTTGTCCATCAAAAATAAATATAAAAATATTTGTTTCTTACAAGTGTCATAGTTAAAGAGTTAGTTGGGTCAAATCAAATCTTTTCCCAATAGTCATAATCATCATTTATAATTAACTAAATTTGGAATTTCCGTAAATGGCAATAATTTTCCAAATTTTGAATTTACCAAAAACGGAAATAAATTCCTAAGTATTTTTCAGACTTAAAAATAATTTATTTTCGTGGATGTTACATCGCCACCAGGTAATTACGGACTTTAGGTCATTATCTCCTTATTGTTATCATGTAAACTAAAACTCCCCAGTGGTATAAGGTTTGATTGACTTCTTTTCCCAATGGAATCTACGGTGTAGATTTTTCCACCATTATATCCAATGGCTTAGGTTTATCGCGCTCGCCATAGAGCGTATGCTTGACGAGGGTCCAAAAAATATCTCGCGTCCACTCCCACAATCACACATGGCTTACCCTGATGCACCATGTCACTGTAGCATACCAAGGCTCACCCAGCCTAAGGTTGACACTTGTCAAGAAATCAAATTTATTGTAATCGTTGATCATTGATCATCAATAAGGATCATTGATTCATATCTAGCACGCATTCACAACATGCACGAAGGATAATAGGGAAGGGCTCATCCGCACGGTGGTTTATATTAACCACTTTTGGACACATCGGGAGTTGAGGACATATGTGGATTCCCCAAAAATAGTTTTGGAAAACACCTCTTGACCATTTGCATAATGAAAGAGCAATATCGCTCTAGTGAAGTGGTAACCCACTATTATTTTCGCCCACAGTTATAGCATCGGTCGCGTGGAGAATTAACACCAAGGAATATGTGCTTAGTTGGAGATGATATGGTATAAGTCCTTGGTCATAATGATTTATCGCATGGATAAGTAAAGGGTNGGAAACATTAAGATTAAGCACCTATACTATAGATTTAACGACCATAAATTAAGGCGCCCGTCCAATAGTCTTGGCTCTTTGTGGGCCCACATTTAATTCCTCTACGACTTAGACAATGACAAGTGTCATCTCTATGACCCAGCGTCAACTCCCTCCTCAGATTTATGCAATAGGCCAACAGTGGAGATCTATTGATTTACCCATCCAACTGTTGTTGAGTTTTTCCGATTCAAATAGAAAGTTTCGATGGTTTAGTTTAAGCTTTTAGACATAGCAGTCTTGCAGCCTTGTATTGCATCACCTTACTAGCTCATGGGCTCAACTTCCTCGAGATCTTATGCCTCTAACAAAATCCTTGAATCCTATTGACCTTGATTTCTTTGAACCAGGGAAAAATCTTGAGTTTGACAGCCTCCATTGGCCTTCTATGTAGAGGTTTTACATTTAATTCATTATCGAATTGAAGGAGGATCACAATGCCTCGTTCCCTTCAAGCATTATCATTGAAATTAGTACCTACAGGTCTGGTTCCTTCTCATAGGAACCCATTACAACTATCTCTATCACGATATGCATAGGATAGCGTAGATGTGCAACCTTTTATCTTTCTTACATATTCATGCCTTTAGATATGCAACTACTTCCATTATTTCAATGTGGAAGGTTATTATTTTCCAAAGTAAGTTACAGGGTTCTTATATCCAGATATGCAAAACATATGCAATACCATACAGTTACACAATCACCCAAACACAAAGGAATGCCAAT
>SNQJ01S0000274.1:0-11141 GCA_010110895.2 Picea sitchensis | reverse complement strand
TTAGATATGCAACTACTTCCATTATTTCAATGTGGAAGGTTATTATTTTCCAAAGTAAGTTACAGGGTTCTTATATCCAGATATGCAAAACATATGCAATACCATACAGTTACACAATCACCCAAACACAAAGGAATGCCAATAGAACAAGCACTCAATCTATCAACATACTTGCACACTTAATAGAATTTATAGACGACAAACATTCATTTTACTCTACACATAGAGCATACAAATATTTATCTGTTATGTGAAGAAGTTAACCAACCAACTAACAGTGGGTGTTCACCTTTCCACCCAACCATAGGCTTTTCTTGCTTAGTCACTTCGACAGCAGGCCACCCCCGTGCCAGGCCATGATACCACCAGCAGATTCTCTCATTGTTAACTCACCAAATCAATAAATAGATTAGGGAGGTTACTCTCCTCCACTTCTTCGTCAACAACAAAAGTCTCCCCTTCTTTCTATTGAACTAGGGTCTTCCATAGGGTTTATAATATGCCTTCCCTATTGGATTTCTCTCCATCCAACATCAAGCTTGCATCCCTCTTATGTTCCATTCAAGAAATTATGGGGTCTCATTTGTTCTAGACTGACCACTCTTCTCTTAGGCACACTTACCAGGTATCCTTTACTCATATCTACACCCTGGAGCATCCCCCAATTCACACATGTGTTTTCCTTTGTTGCATGAGTTTCCTCTCTCACCAACATAGCCTTCTACTGAGACCATCTTTTCCACTAGTTCTGACTCTACACATCATGCCTTCACGAGGTTTGATAATTTCTCACAACATTCTTTGTTTCTCAGGTCTTCTACATACTTCTAAACTTAGTACCCAAATTTCTCTCACTCAATATCCCTTTGCACACACACTCTTGCATGCACATGTTCCTTCTTCCTTCTCCCCACCAAAAATCTCACATCGTCTCTATCTCCCTCTGTCTACACTCTTGCATTCCCCTGCATGTAGTTGTTGGAGAAGGTTCTGGACCTGTACCCTCGTTTTATTTTATAAGAAGGAGTTTGTGGGGGTCAACCGAGTTTGCATAAATGGTACTCCATGTGGTACCTTCAGCTGACAGTCTTCCACTATCCCATCTCACCTTCCATACTTTCTTTCATTGGGGTAGTTAGTTGTTAAACTACCAACCCCTTTTTATTAATTGTCTTGCTTCAACTGCAAGCTAGAAGAAATGTGGTTATTTCCTCCTCATTATTCATCAAGGTGGCTTCGGGTATTTTACGCATGGGTCCTCTTTCGTTGCCCCCTCACTGATCCCTCTAGCAGTATCATGGCTAGTACTTTTAAGGATTTACCCCATAGTCAGTTGTTGGCATTTTTTTTCAATTAAACAATTAATACATTTACATTGTTTGTATGCCATGGCATGGTAATAATCAATCATGATTAATTACAAGTTGGGGGAAATCGGGGTATTACATCAGGAACATGAATTCCCAATGAATAATTGATACCATAAACCATTTATTTGTCGTATATCCCAAAGTGTGGCTTAATATCACACCTAACCAATTTGAGGAAGGCAAAAGAGAAGCAATCAAGAGGGCTAGGATGGAGATCATAAACAATATGGACAAGGAATTAAGGGAGATACTTATGAAGAATAAATTACAAGTATACACAAGATGAAGAAGTGGGCCTCAAGCTCCTCCCAATGACTCTAATCTCCCTCAACCAGGACCTCCTCCAACACCAACAAGCAATCCTTCTCCTAGTCCTGTTTTTCCAAAGACTAATGACATAGATTTGAATATTGACATAAACATTGTCTTGGAAAAGATCAATGTACCTGTACCACTAATAGAGATTATTAAGATTCCTTCGATGAAAAGAAAAGTTCATAAGTTCTTTAGGGTACAAGGTGAACCTGTGGATCCTCCTATAATGTCGCAAGCTAGTCATTTTAGACCACAATATGACGAGCACCCACCTTTCTTCATCTTATTTCAAATGAACAATAAAATCTTGAACAACTATATGCTTGACTTGGGAGCGATTGAAAATATCATGTCCTTAAATATAATGAGGCAATTGGGTTTGGAAACATCAATGCCTTACATAAATGTTTGTGGGATTTAATGTAGGGTCATTCCCATGCATGGTGTAATAGAGAACATGAAGGTTTTCCTTGATCGATATCCTGAGATAGTTTTCCTAATGGACATTGCAGTCATAGATGTCCTAGATGTTATGGGAATGCTCTTGTCTAGAAAGTGTGTTGCAACATTGGGTGACACTTTACATATGGATTTGACCTATGTTACTATAATTATGGATGATGAAACAAGTTCCCTCATGACCAACTTTCCAATGGCAAAGAATCATGTGGAAGAAATTGAACTTGACCCAGAAATAGGGGAGATCCCCGAAGTCATCAAGGAATCTCTTCTAGATTTTTTCCCAGACGATTTTCCCTTTTCCCAAGAAGAAGACTTTGATGATATAGAATGGTCTAAAATTGAAGATTACCAACAATAACTAGACAAGTACAAAGACAAAGAAATTGGCTCTGTCAAAATATTAAAGAAGGATGATAAGGAGTTATTGGTTAGACCAAGGCAAGATGATGTTCTTACTACAAAATCCCATCCCCCTCCCTCAAAACAATATACTAGGATAATACAAGAAGCAGTCCATTTTAAAGGAGGGTATTACAAACAAGGAGATTTGGTCTTAGAGTGGGATACAAGGAAGGGCCAATCTGATACATGAAAGGACTTTGAGAAGCTTTGGTTATGTCCCTAAAAGACTCAAAGAAGTACGTCAATGAATCCTACTACCTATCCACATTGCAGAGGATGAGGTGTCCACTACTAGTTAGTGGGTTCCTTATCAAGCCCCATCATTGGGAAGAGACTTGACTTCTTGAACTAACATATATTAGGATAGGTAGGTTAGGCATTTGCATCTTGCATTGCATGTGTATATATGTAGAATCGTGCATATCATGCTAGTATAGTTGCATCTTCTAGCATATGCATGTTGAATTATTGTTTGCATATAATGAATACATGTTAGGAAATTGCATTTCATCATTGAATATTTTTCTTTACCATTTTGAAGCTAAGGAAAAAAAAAAATCAACATGATTTTGGATTATCGTTGACAGTCGATGGATCACATCCACTAGTGAATACTTATAAAGTTCTTTGTTGGTTGAAGTGGGCGCATGATTGTAGGTATTGGACAACCAAAGATGTTGAGGTTCTCATGTGCTCTATGGTGAGCACATGTCCCATTTTGGAGCCAAATGTTACCCCCCTCCCATGCCTAGGGGTAACTGGAGGAGATCATATCTCAAGGCAGAGTTCATGGTGGTCAACCGGTCTACATAAATGGTACTCCCTATGGTAGCTTTTGTTGATATTATTCTATTGTCCCATCCCACCTTCCATACTTTATTTTATTGTGGTGGTTGGTTGTTCAACTACCAACCCTTTCTTATTAACTGCCTTGATTCAACTACAAGCTAGAGGAAATGTGGTTGTTTCCTCCTCATTATTCATTAAGGTGGCTTGGGGTATTCAATGCATGAGTCCATTTTTGTTACACCCTCATTGATCCCTCTAGTGGCATCATGGCCAATACTTTTAAGGATTTACCCCATAGTCAGTTGTTGGAATTTTTTTTGTAATTAAACAATTAATGCATTTACATTGTTTGTATGTCATGGAATGGAATTCATAAATCATGATTAATTACAAGTTGGGGGAAACATGGGTATTACAATCCCCTCACCCTTAAAGGAACAACGTCCTCGATGTTCTTTTCCTCTAGCAACACTTGCCATGTTTTCATCTTTCAACTGCTTCAGCAATGTCATTCCTCTTCTTGGTCTAGTCTGTTCTCAGACTCTTGGCATTTAGAACATGCCTACAACAATTTTGAACAAGCATATTAATCATCGTTTCATGCATAAACATTTTATTGTTGTTTATAATTTCAGGAAGAAATTTGCATATCATCACAATACTTATCTATGCAGTTCATGGATTTGCATCCATATGGTTGTCATAGCTACTGAGCTCATTGCTTTTTGTTGACATACCCATTGTGTGCATGATCCCAATAAATAAGTAATGAGATTCCAGAGACTCCACCGATTCTTACACATGAGCTATCAAATCCTCCCCTTCCTTGTAGTCACTCACCTTCCAGGCTCAGGCTCATCAATCCTTCTTCTCTACTAGACAGTCCTTTGGGTGATCCATCTTGTTTGCTAATGATTTCTCGCACAAGAAGAGTTTCAGAGACTTCACTAAGTCTTACAGTTGAGGCGTCCCCCAAGATTTCTTTTTCGAGGCATATATCTCGCTTGCTTTGCCGAAAGTGTCCCTTCGGTCTATGTTACCACAACACAACATTCTTTATGGAAATCATAGCTTATCATAGGGTTCTCATGTCACAACAGTAGCTCTTTTCCATGCTTTACAGCTTGACAATCATCATATGTCCTCCCAAGACAGATCTTTCATCTCACTTGTATTACATGCATACAATAATTGTGAGATACTATTAATGTCAATTCAGTTTTTCAAAATCTGTTACCCACAGATTTTTCAATTTCACATTTCCATTTGTAGAGATGTTTCATATAAGAACCAGATTCCACAACCTGAGATTTATTTCCCTGGGCAGTTTGGCTCTTTTACAATCACCAGGAATTGGTCTTCCTTATGGGATTACAACACTGCCATATCCAAGACCCTTATTCCTGTGATTCATTCTTCATACAACCAAACAAATTGTTACTTCTCATGCACTTTATATTTTTATTGTACCTTTACAATGGCATCACAAACAATTTCACGATTTGTGCATACTAACAATTGCATCACATTTCCCCAAATGAGGTGTTCGTAGAGTACATGTGTCCAAGTGGAGGGTACGGTGTCTGCCAGTGCAGTACCAGCCACGTGATTGGTGCATGCACCTCCCCTCCTCCCACACCATGAATTTATGCAGGCCTCACTCCAACCAAAGCGCCATTAAATCTTCGAGCGTGCTCCTCTTTGTCTCCTCATTCAATCAATGGAGCCTCCTTTATGGTGGTCACCTATGTGTGTGTGCGTCTTCCCTCTCTAGCATTATTCATAACATGGCACTCCTAGGATGGTCCATTAGTTCTTCCTCTTCCAAGAAGAGCCACCAATCAGTCTCCACTCCTCCCTAGTTCTTACATGTTACGTTAGCCAATTCTCAGTGCCCTCTTACCTTATTCTTGCTTCGGCCATGCCTCGACTGTGAGGGAAATCCAAGTGGGGCTCGGCTTGATACCAAAATAGGGAATGCATGGCCATTCAGCCTCAGCATGCCCCCGCACCTTTGCACAACTTGTTATCACTCCAAAAGTCACCCTAGACTATAATCAGGTGAGCTTGGTAACATCAAAAGATTTGTAAATGTAAATGAGTTTTTTAGAAGATCAAATGGACAAGAATAAAGATGATAATGTTCTAACTCATAAATTTGAGCTAGCATGCACAAGAAAATGAGGTCTTGATTAGCTTTAGTTAGTTGTTTGAGGATAAATATGAGTAGAGGGAAGACTTGGTGAGAAGAATGAACAAGTCTGCTATAAGCATCAAGCCTATAACATCTAGGTGAAGAAAAAGGTCAGTCACAAGATCCTCTTGAAGCTAAACTTTAAAACCCTAAAAACATTTACAGTAGCATCATAATCAAACATCCATTATAATACAGCTATAACATCTCACAAGGATCCTCCATTAATGAGCATTCAGAGTAAGAAGAAATAAGAAAATGAAGAGAAGCTAACTTCCATTAATAAAAAATTCTCAGTTCCAGTACAAAACCAGAGAACAGTTTACTCAGTCAAAGAAAATTACAATCTGGGAACCTCAGCTCAACCATTCGAACCCCCTTCCCTCATTTGGAACATGGATTTATAATAAAAAGGAAAGGCAGCAGCAAGAGGTGTGAGTTGTCCCTTCCTCACATTAGATTCTCCAACAACAATTCTCAATTGAACACATGTGCTAGCAGTTATAAACAAACTTCTATAAAAAGGAAATGGGTTGGTAATCGATCCCACAATATTTAAATGACACTTCCTCCCTTGATCTTCATTGATACACCTCCTCTTGCATGCCAAGTGTCCTGTAGAGATTGTAAGTTGTTATCATGTTGCTAACTACTATCTCATCCATTCTCCACATCATCAGCCACCTAAAAGAGTAATGAATTCGAACTCCTTGATTCCAAGTGCCAATAGGTAGCGCCATTCTGGTGTATCTCTACGCAAATTTCGTCTCTACCAGAAATTAGGTAGCGCCTCCGAGAAATTAGGTAGAGCATTGTGGAATACATAGCACCCAGGAGAGTAGGTAGTGCCTACGAGATTTATAGTTCCTAGGAGAAAATGCAGTTCCCAGGAGATTTACAGCACCCAGGAGAAAACACAGCGCCCGGGAGATTTACAGCGCACAGGAGAAAATGCAGTGCCCTGCACTCTGCACATCCATGCATGAAAATGGTGGAATGGGTGAGAATTTTGGGAACATTATTGTATACATCATGGCTACATTTAGTTCTTCAACACCTGTAGAATCTTTAAAAAATATTGCATTGATATCTCATCATAGCACCTATGCATGCATCCTGCAAATCAGGCATTTGCAATTTCACTAAGCATCGAACAGCTGGAATGTTGGCTTAATTTATGGCTTGTCTCGTAGCTTGAGATTGTGGTTTGACTCGTTGCTTGGTATTAGGATAGATATGACTTGTAATATAATACATGGTGTGATCTAGGTTTAAGCCACTTTAAAACACACACCACCTCTTCTATCAAAGTCAATAAACTCATTTATTGAAAAGCCAACTAAAATAAAACCATAGGGAACAAAATAAAGATTTAGGAAAAACTACTAAAAGTTGGTTTTCGGTTATGCAGGTTAAAAATACAAATACCATAGGTTTTTGGAGAATAATATTTATGAATTAAGACTCTTCCTAACTCAATGAGGAAATTGGAATTTATGAACTAGGGCAAATGAACAAAAATATTTCAAAAGTTTAGCACAAGGATGGTAAAGACACTCAAAATTTCCATAAAAAATTGAGTGCTAACATTTGGATCTGACTAGGATGGAGACCTCCCTGAGAGGCTCCAAGAACCTAGTAGTTTCAGTTGCCTTATTTGTTGGGCTATGGAGTCATCTGGCTTGTGAAACCAATCTCTGAAAACTCTCAAGACCTGTGCAACTGATCTCTGTATACCTTCAAAACTAACCTTTATTCACACCTGCTGACTGATATTTCTACTACAAACCAGAAGAAAATAAATACTCGGGCAGCGATCTTATTTCCTACCCTACTCTACTCTAACCAGCTCTGCAATTGGTTAGGTAAATGTTGCCTTCCATAACAACCATTCAAGCAATTTTAAAATTGAATAAACCTCGTCTCTGTCACTGATCAACAACTGATGTTTGAAATGTAACAACAGTGATAAAAATTCATTCAATAAACCATACTCACCCGGACATACTGATAAAAAGATCAATTATGCATGTTCCAAAGCATTTGAAAAGTATAACTCTATGTACTCATTGACAGGGTCATGAAATTGAAAGAAATGCCTGATTAATGTATGAAAGGTTACCTTCATTGTTTCAAAGTTGTTGATAGTTTGTTTGTTGTCTTCTACATGAACACTTGTTTAAATGACAAACACAGGAATCTGTGGGTCGAATAGTTGTTGTGTAACTTCAGAACCACCTGTTGGTTGATTGCTGATCATTTCTGCATATACCGTGGGGATAGTCTATTGCTCATACATATGGTTTTAATTAAGACAAGATTGTTCATTTGTTGGTGATGGATAAGAGATTAGATTTATATAAAAATCACTTTCAACACCTCCATAGTATTTCCAAGGATCAGGAGCATAATCATCATTTACAGGAATAGTGCTAAGAGGTTCCAAACAAACCATATAAAAATCATGTCCATCACCATCACTAGTATTTCCATCAAAAATAGGTTGTCCATAACAAACCTTTGACTCTTGACATTCAGAATGTCTTGTTTCATGATTCTTTCTAACAACAAAGTATTCATTACCAAAGTGTTTGTCAACAACAAGTTGCTCTTGGTCAATGTTTGAGACAATGACTTCCTCAGAGGCAAGGATGTCAAATATACCTGCTTCGAGGACCAAATCATCCACTATGTTTTCTTCATAGGGATAGCAAATAAAATCTGCCTCATGTTCAGATTTGACATGACACTGACTTTGAATCCTACCACAAGCACGGAGGTTCTCCTCCACTTCCTCAGCATCCATGAATAATTGTGATAAATATGTCGATTTTCTTTCCCTAATATACAAAACAAGGTCATAATATTGATACATTATGTAATACACCATGGCAGCAGTCTCAGAAGGTTTAATTTCCAGGGGCAGGTTGCAATACAAGTTGTGAAACCTTTGATTAAAAGCAGACAGAACTTCATTTTTTCCTCTTCTCAAAGTATTGAATTCATTTAGGTACTGATCAAATGACTTTCTCTCTCCCCAGTATTTTAAAAAGGTATCATATAGTTCATCCCACAAACCAATGGAAGCAACTTCCATATTCTTGAACCACAAGGCAACATCTCCAATCAAAGATTTAGAGAAAAGCCTCATAATAATATCTTCATGCAAGATTTCTAGATTATCGATGAAGTCTTGAAAGGTTGATAGATGCTCTTCTCTTGTAGTGTTATCTTTTCTAGAAAAAGTTGGTAGGTAGTCTACAAATCTGGGAGGGTAAGGATGAAGAAAGGATGGTAGCTTTAGAGGTCCAAACATCTTTCCCCTAACCTTAAACTGGAAGTTAGTGGGATGTTTAACACTAGAAGGTTGTTGGTAAAGGTTAGAGGACTTGGCAGCCTGAACTGAATCAGATTTATTATTTGAAAAAGGACAATAATCATTTGGTGCATGTTGAATTTCAACATGTTGGTTATTAACAGCAGAGGGAATGGTAGAAGGTAATAAATCAACTTTGAAATCTGGAGAGGGGAGAGAATCGTAAGGTTCATATTGATTAAAAAATTGTTTATGAACCTCATCTTCTTCAGGTGTTCAAAGTGGATGGATATCCTTAACATCAATGACATGGGAAGGGAGTAAATCTACTTGTTTGAAAAAGGAATATGCAAGAGAAGAATGGTGGTATTTAGAGTATACAAAGAAGATTATAATTCTCCTAATGTGTGCAGGGAAATTCAAGAAAGAATGAAGGATAAAGAGTACAAGTTCCAGAAAGAAATTCAGAACTTGATACCTGAACTTGCCTCTGCCTTCCATTTCTGTCCAATCTTGTTCCCACAGTGGAGTCTTCCAACAGGTTCATCTTCATGGAGTCGCCAGGTAGATGATTACAGTCAATTTTCTATATCCCTCTCTTGTCTACCATCAAGAGCTGGATCTATGTCATTCTTCCCGGGGAACTCTTCAATCTGCTCAAATACATCCCCGACAGCGGCGCCATTTATGTTATCATTCCAAAAGTCACCCTAGACTGTAATCAGGTGAGCTTGGTAACATCAAAAGATTTGTAAATGTAAATGAGTTTTTTAGAAGGTCAAATGGACAAGAATCAAGATGATAACGTTCTAACTCAAAAATTTGGGCTAGCATGCATAATAAAATGAGGTCTTGATTAGCTTCAGTGAGTTGTTTGAGGATAAATATGTGTAGAGGGAAGACTTGGTGAGAAGAATGAACAAGTCTGCTATAAGCATCAGGCCTTCTAGCATCTAGGTGAAGAAAAAGATCAGTAACAAGATCCTCTTGAAACTAAACTTTAAAACCCTGAAAACATTTACAATAGCATCATAATCAAACATCCATTATAATACATCTATAACATCTCACAAGGATCCTCCATTAATGAGCATTCAAAGTAAGAAGAAATAAGAAAATGAAGAGAAGTTGACTTCCATTAATCAAAAATTCTCAGGTCTAGTACAAAACCAGAGAACATTTTACTCAGTCAAAGAAAATTACAATCTGGGAGCCTCAGCTCAACCATTCGAACCACCTTCCCTCATTTGGAACATGGATTTATAATAAAAAGGAAAGGCAACAGCAAGAGGTGTGAGTTGTCCCTTCCTCACATTGGATTCTCCAACAACAGTTCTCAATTGAACACCTGTGCTAGCATTTATAAACAAACTGCTATAAAAAGGAAACGTGCTAGTAACCGATCCCACAATATTTAAATGACACTTCCTCCCTTGATCCTCCTTGATTCAAGGTGCCAATAGGTAGCACCATTATGGTGTATCTCTACCCAAATTTTGTCTCTGCCGGAAATTAGGTAGCGCACTGTGGAATACAAAGAACCCAGGAGAGTAGTTAGTGCCCAGGAGATTTACAGCGCCCAGGATAAAATGTAGCACCCAGGAGAAAACGCAGCACCCAGGAGATTTGGCAGCACACAGGAGAAAACGCAGTGCCCTGCACTCTACACATCCATGCATGAAAATGGTGGAATGGGCGAGAATTTTGGGAACATCATTGTATACATCATGGCTACATTTAGTTATTCAACACCTGTAGAATATTTAAACAATATTGCATTGATATCTCATCATGGCACCTGTGCATGCATCCTGCAAATCAAGCAATTGCAATTTCACCGAGCACCGAACAGCTGGAATGTTGGCTTAATTTATGGC
The DNA here is from genome assembly GCA_010110895.2 of Picea sitchensis. Classification (NCBI taxonomy): domain Eukaryota; kingdom Viridiplantae; phylum Streptophyta; class Pinopsida; order Pinales; family Pinaceae; genus Picea; species Picea sitchensis. The sequence continues at coordinate 416 of SNQJ01S0000274.1, read as the reverse complement.
TTGGCCCGTAGCTTGAGATTGTGGTTTGACTCATCGATTGGTCTTATGATATATTTGACTTGTAAGATAATGCATAGTGTGATCTAGGTTTAAGCCACTTTAAAACACACACCACCTATTCTATCAAAGTCAATAAACTCATTTATTGAAAAGCCAACTAAAATAAAACCATAGGGAACAAAATAAATATTTAGGAAAAACTACTAAAAGTTGGTTTTTGGTTATGCGGGTTAAAAATACAAAGACCATAGGTGTTTGGAGAAAAATATTTATGAATTAAGACTCTTCCTAACTCAATGAGGAAATTGGAATTTATGAACTAGGGAAAATGAGCAAAAATATTTCAAAAGTTTAGCACAAGGATGGTAAAGACACTTAAAATTTCCATAAAAAATTGAGTGCTAACACAACTCTCT
>SNQJ01S0000273.1:385673-403595 GCA_010110895.2 Picea sitchensis | reverse complement strand
AGGTGCATTTGTAAGGCCAAAAGGCATGACCAAAAATTCATAATGGCCTTCATGAGTTCAGAATGTTGTTTTTGGGATATCTTCTTCCTTCATTCTGATCTGATGATACCCTGAACGAAGATCCAACTTTGTGAAATAGATTGATCCATGTAGTTCATCTAACAATTCATCAATGATGGGAATGGGAAACTTATCGACACCATGACAGTCGATAAACGTATAGGTGTATGCATGCATGCTTTATTTTTACAATTGTTAGTTGTTTCTGGAACGTTCAGTTTAGCATATTGGTGTTTGGTAATGTCTTTTATGTGTGTTTGTTAGTTGATTGTCCTTACTTGGGTCATCATATCATTTTTTTGATATATAGTTTAATATTCAGTTTGAATGCTTAGATAGGACGAAATGGTTTCCCCACGGGGCGATTCTAACGAATATGTCTAATTTCCCCTATTATATCTTGTCTTTCTGTCTGTCTTAGTTGGTTTCCTTTCGAGGCAACTCAACACTCCAACAACTTGAACTCAGGACAATATTGTAATTTTTGTTCATGGTAGGTAATATATAGATCTTACTTACAAAAACAAAACAATCGAGACAATCAACCAAACATTCAACAAAATAACCCAATGAATGGAATTAGCTCGAGCACTAACAACTGTTCCAATGAAGAATGATTACCAATATATTTGGATATCAATGCAAGCTACAATTATATTTTTTAAAATAATTATCTGTGAAAATCAAAAATTTTTGTTTAATGTAATGGGCATAGTGTCCCAATTGAAAGATAGGGGATTACCGATAAGTGTCCCATTTTGTATGACAAAAACCCTCTTTTTCGTATAATAAAATATGTTTTAATTAATTTTTTTGCGTTGTCCAATGTTGTTGTGAAATGTTACATCGCTGATTAAATATATGGATGACTAAATATTATAATTAAGAGATGCAAAATATCATCATGTAACAAATTAATCCAAACATCATATCCAAGTTCACTAATCAAAATATAAGATATATGTAAATTTTTTTGTAAATAATGGAATGAAAAAATAACAATAACTACATTATCACATTTCGAGCTTTCTCGGTGTATTTTAATTATTAATATCATCGACACATTTAATATTAAAACTCATTGATGCGTTTCATATGAAATTCACACCGGTGCTTTTATGTAATCAATTAACACTCATTTCAATATTAATTTAATATCACAAAACTATATTAAAAAATTGACCATAGGTGTGTTAATCTTATATGAAGCACTGATGTGTATTTGTTATTGATACACACCGGCGCTATTGCATTATTGATAAGCATCGAGGCTTGTTTGTTACTGCAAAGCACCTGTGCTTTCAATTTTTAAAGCACCTGGGTGTTTTTCCTTATAATGCACATGTGCATATTGTTTTATACAACATCAATGCATTCTTATTAATAATGCACCAGTGCATTCTATGAAAAAATCCTCGGTGCTTAATTATTTTTAACTCTCCGGATGCATTTTAATGTTAAAGCCTCGGTGCTTATAAGACAAACAACTCGATGCTTAAATATTTTATTTCCCCGGTGATTTCATATTTTACTGCCCCAATTCTTGACATTAAGTGTACAACACCGGTGTTGTAGGTGTATGTATGCACTGGTGCTTGTGCCTTATACAAACACATTGATTTGTAAACATCTACTAACACCTCCATCTTCCGATTTTTTTTTTAGTTATAATCAACTTTCAATATAGTATCTACAAAAACATTTTCTATCAAAAACATATGTTGTACCAGAGGTTTTTTTGATAATCGTTTCCAATTTTGTAACATTAGAAACCTCCGCTATAACCTCCACTAAAAGGTATTTTCCTTGTAGTGAATGCTCTTGTGCCCTTGGTTGTCAATGAATTTGGCAAGGTCAATCTATTGAAGAGGCCTGGAAGGAATGGAATACACAAGACATGAACAAGAACATAAGGCTTTACCACTGATTTTATCATGGGGAGTGTGGCTAGCCAGAAATGCGACAGTTTTCAATGACAAAACCACCTTGTCGGAGTTCATTCCAACTCAAGGAATGAGTATTTTATCTCGCTTTCCACAAGACAACTACCATTGTTCATTATGTTCAAGAGGAACATAAATATTTTTATAGGACTTGAGATTTCTTTGACATAACCTCTCAAAGCAATAACACATTGCAAAAATAAATGTGTCCATTCTTGTTGAGGTACTAATGTCCATGTCTCGGTACACTTCGTAATATGGTATTCTAGGAAACTTAATCCATTATACTTTGGCATTATTCTTTCATTATCTGTTCTGAATCTGAATTGTAATAACCATTTTCACTGCTACTAGTTTCTTATTCCATCATTGTGCGCATCCCACCATCTCGCAGGGGTTGCTTTCAACACAACATATAAAGATAATAATCTTTGTTGATTTGATAGTTGTAATTCAAATTCTCTTATAAAAGAAACTACATCAGTTAGCCCACCATACCTTGGAGGTTCAACTATTTCAGTTCCAATCCATCGTAATGCATGGGTAATCCTACGGAATTTTCTTGTCAATACTTCATGCAGTATTTGTTGCCAATTCTCCAAGGCTTCTTCTAATTCTTATGCACAAGAGATGATAATCCTTCAACTAAGTATGCCTTCAGATGTAGGATTCACATAATCATCCATCCACGTAGTCATATTATACAGATTATCAAGTTTTTTTCTCTTTGTTGGTTCTACATACACTCTTCCATCAGTGGGGTCTAACGACACTGTAACCTTCAAGTATTCTACTTCAAATACCATCCGTATTTACTTTAGTTCAATGATAGTCTGATTATCAAATGCTTAATCAAGTCCCAATAATGTTGGATATGATGTACTACCATCTACTATTTTGGTCACTTCGAAGTCTGCTACAATGATCACTCCATCAATATTGACACTTACTTCTGTCAACCTTCCAACTGAAACAATCTTATGCTGGTTAGATAATGTCAATTGGATAGGAGACAAAATCAATTTCGGTTGGACCATCATCTCCCAAGTCTATCTCGGAATAACTTTCACATGAGAGCCTAAATCCAGAATTATATTGTCCATTTCGTAATCTCCTATCTGTGCATTGAGCCATAACTCCTTATTTGTTTGCTTCTTACTATGCACCTGGTTAACTACACTTTGTGAGATAGGTTTCTCTTTCTCTTGGGAACATTGGTCAATAATTCCATGCAGACTACTAAAAGTAGATTCATCTTTCATTAATTCTAAAAAACTTCTTTATAAAATTTGCAAAGTTCTTACCTTTTCAACTTTCTTTTCTAAACGGTCATAGACTACATGCATAGAAAACACTAGTGTTCTATCATACAATGGTGGTGCAATCTAATTTGATGTTATTGAGTCTACGCCCATCAATTATTTTCTTGCTTGCTATTAGGTCTCTTTATATGCAATACTACATGTCATGCATGGATTCAGATAGTCTCTAGCCAAGTGTCTAGGTTGATTACAATTATAACATATTAAATGTCCTCTTCGTCGACCAAATCCTTCTCTTTTGTGCCCTCTAAATCCTCCTCTTACTCATTGATTATAATTTCCTCTAGGAGTATTAAAATATGAGTCTCCCCCTTCTGCTTCTTCACCTTGGACTCTATAATCATCTACAATGCGCTCTCTCATCAGGTCCAATGTGCGACAATCGTTCTCGTCATGTTCGACGGACTTACATAAATTGAAAAACAAATTCCTCACAATGCTCTAGTATTTCTGCATCAATGGACAATTATGAGGGTGGTGACCCACCGTATTACAAATTTCACACCATAACCCTAATGGATTTGGAGCTCCTATATTCAAGTATTGTTGGAATGTTGGACATTCATGTTTATGATGGCCTTATGTTTTATAGGTGATACACCAGACTCCCTCACAATTTTCTTTTCCTTTCCCAATTTCTTGCAACTTAATAGTTAGTGCAACCAACTATGACTGAACTTGAGCCATCCTCTCGTTATTTTCTCCTACAGGGTCACTTCCAATTTCATTGCAATTTCCAGAGCTTCTGACTCCATCACAATATTCTACTACGTCAAAGAAAAACATATATGTGACAATAATCCTGTAATAAACCACTCTCTATGTTGTTCATCAAGAATCTGGAACGTTAGCCGATATTTCAATATCGTAAACCTTTGGTCACAGTCCCATACTGATTCATTTATTATCTTCTTTATCTCCTTCATATTTGTAATGCACCGTGATTACGATTTAGGCTTCTGGAATTCTTTCAACAAAGCTTGTCTTACCTCTACCAATGTTCTTGTGTAGCTCATGGGTGTTGTATTCTAATATTTCATATACCATAATAGTGTGCGATCTCTGAAGGTCATCGCCAACTACACAATCTTCACATCATCATCCTTGATGTTCTTTACAGTCCATACTATTTCAAAAATGAACATATGTTGTTCTGGGTCTTCTGAACCGACCCCTTGAAAGAGAAGAATCCTTAAGGTGGGATCTACCCCCACCATCATGTTGTGCATGGTATTTTTTCCCGATAAAACTAACTGATTATGACTAGACACATCACTTCCACTACTTTCATTACTTCTAATACTATCTTTACTTCCTCCACTAACTATAATTGACAAAAATTTTGATCTTACCTCAATTCTTGGCGATGCACATGGGGTTTTGGGTTCAACACAAAGTCTGATATGAGTGGGATCTTCTTCTATTAGATTGAGTTGATGGGTATTTTCTTTTGTGCGCAGAATCCCTTCGATCTAGAATATTGCACCAATGTCTCTTTCCTCGATCTCATTGTGCTTCCCTTCTCTCTTAGACAAATTCCTCTTCTTATTCGATCTAAATATCTTACCACTACACAATACTCCAATCTCTTCATTCATCGCACACTCTTCTTCACTCCACATCCTCAACCCGTTCGTTCGTCATTCCTTTTCTTCATCCCTCTCTTCGCTTAGATGATTCCCTGGTCAACCCCCAGTTCCCCTATGTGCGCGAAGGTGCTTAGCAATCATCTTCCATTTTCATCACTCCTTTGTCACATAACATCTTAATCCACGTAGATATTGACTTCAATTATTTTTTGTGCAGTCCCTTGAAGAATGTTGTTTCAACAACACTATACGACTGAGTACAATCTATGGAAAATTCAGTAACGTAACCTCCCAACACACTATCCAACCAATAGTCAACTACGTGTGATGTCTTACTGCTTACTTTGTTAACTTTTCAAATCAATTCAGGATCCCAATTCCTCGGAACCATAGTTCTGTATTTTTCGATCTGTTGAATAAATCTTTGGACCCACTCCACTAACACATTTGGTAAGTCAACGAATAAAATTTCATGCAAACCTTGAAAAACATACCTTTGTAACCATTCTTTTGCACTGATCTGTGGATTCTAATTCTGGTCTACTACAAACTTGATCTCCTTAGTATTCCATCATTCTCCAATTTCCTCCTTAGTAGGCCTCCACATCCCCCTCATTCGTAGATCCTGGTCCTGGAAACAAAACCATTTTTTGGCATGTAGTGGGAAGAATCGGGGTTAAACCTTAATTCACCAACAAATCCCCATATACTGGACATTTCAGCATCAACCACAAGCAAATAAAGTCTCACCCGAAGTACCTATGGGGGCTGCAGGAACCAGGCTGTTAGAAAAACAGGACCGTGGAGCAATAAAATAAAACAAATGTAGAAACAAAACATAGAAGACACACAATACAAGAGAGACATAGATTTACGTGGTTCACCCAGTGTGGGCTACGTCCACCAGAGAAATTGCCAGGTCCTTCCTTTATTATTATCCGAAAAATGAAGGGATACAACCTACAACAAAACCCGCTGTAACTTCCTCTTCTTTCTCTCACAGTCTCCTCTCTCAGAATACAATATTCACCATCAACCATAGTCACAATACATTTCCCTCATAAAAGAGGGTTTCCTTCTAGGGAAAAAAACCCTAACATAATTTCTACCGTTAGATCTGCGACCTTATAATGAACGGTCTAGATTTACAATGAAATTACAATATACTTTTATAAGGCAATTTTTTCTTTGGGGGCTTCGCCCCCGAACCCTTGCTGGGGGCCCGCTTTCCCCCAAACCTCCCAGCCAGGGGGATAGGCCCCCTGGACCCCACATAGGGGGTACCCCTCTGCACTTCCCTACGTGGAAGAGTGTACATACTTCTGGGGTGTAAATACTTCATGGGGTATAAACACGACTGAAAGTAAAAGGCCTATAAATCAGGAAGATAATCAGGCTCCACAACCAACACAGACTTTCATAGTCATGGCGGAATATGAGGCATTCATTCTTTATTGTTTACTTAACGTTCATTCATACATTATGTGCGTAAAACCATAACAACATAATAGCCTATCTCATATATTCATTCAACATATGCGCAGAACCATCAAAACATCTAACATATTCATATTAACCAGTCATTATATATTCACATTCGACAGAATAAACAAACACATCACACCAACATACACATCATAACATAAGGATTTAACATGTTTCACCCCAACTAGGATACGTCCACAATGAATAACTTCTTATATTATTCATTCATAGTCTTCCTTATAATGGGTGTGCACTACACTCATACAATGAGCTTAAGTAAAAACACAAACCTGCCAAAGTCTTTCTATGTTGCAGTGAACACATACCTCTAGAATAATATTCAACGCAAAGCTCATTCCCTCAACTTCTCTCTCGCCTATCCTCTCTTCTACCCAAAACTCGTTACATATTTATAGGTTTACAATAGGGCTTAGCCCGTTATAATGTGGACAAAATGTCCCAAAACTGTTGGATTACTAAGAGGGAGGGGGGGGGGGTGAATCAATAATAGAGAAATTTTATCCTTTTTAACCATAAAATGCAAGTGTTATATCAATGTAGAATTATCATCCAATAGTTGCAGAGTAAATAAACAATGAACACATGAGAAATCATACACATACACAATACACTACTGTTTTTTACATGGAAACCCAAAGTGGGAGAAAACCACAGAATTAGTTTTCGTCTCTGTCTTTAAGAATTACATTCATTGGAAGCACCAACTTCCTTTGTTTTCCAGGTGCAACTAGAAGGAGGCTCCAACCCCCTAGTTTCTTAGGATATAACTTGAAGGAATCTCGAACTCCCCAATTCTCTGACTATAACTAGAAGGAGGCTACAACCCCCTTTGTTCTTTGACTACAACCAGAAGGTGGCTATAAACACCTATTCTTGCCTCGTCCAACTGCCCTAAAATAAAAGTAGAATGATAGAAGCACTGTCACACTATCACTATGAGATATATTGCTGTAAACCTGTACCAATAAACCTATAATCAACCTATACCATAAACAAGTGCATCAACCATGCACGAACTTGTACCTCAACCTGTACCATCAACGAGTGCATCAATAATGCATCAAATATGTACCAATCATGCATAAAATACACATAAACTATGACTCATCAAGATGTACCAACATCATCAAATATACACCTTATGTATGTGCCAACTCATCAACTACTTGTCTCAACCATGTACCCAACATGTACCTCAACCATATACCAAATGCATATACCAATATAACCATCAAAATTTCTCTAGAAATACATCACACTATCCATAACCAAATACCATAAACCATTACATCAAACCATGTTCCACAACCTCACTATTATACAACCTCTATCTGTAACATACCTCAACCAAAATCCCTAATCAATTTCATCATCAAAATCTGATTTGTAACTCTATAATAGACTTGGTGTATATGATCACATACATGCAAGCCTTCCTTAACTTTAACAACAAGAGACTAACATTTTATCAAACTTTACTTTAGTCTCACATGACTAATTTTGGATTAGTCAACAACCCTAACTTGCAATAATCATAAATATGTACTTGTAATGAATAAAGATCTGAAAATAGTACAAAATGTTCTTCCGTATATTTTATGAAATTCCTCCAGATTTCACTACTTGGAACCTCTCAGAAAAGGAGTTATAGCGAAAATGGCATATCTTGTTGAATTCTAGCTTATTCTAGAGAGTGAACTTGTAGAGCGTTCCCCGCATAGTATATTTTTTGTATGGATCTGAAAATGGTACAAAGGATACTATAGACTATACTCTAACCAATACATTTGGTCTTACTGAATTTGGATCTGTTATGAATAAGTTATGACGTTTTTACCCAAAACATTTGTTTTAGACTAATTTCAGGACTACCCACAAACCCTAGTTTCCACGGAGTGTAACTCCAAAAATACAATGACCCAGAAGATGAAATGTTTATCACATCTACTTGGATATGTTTCCTCAACAACCTCCCAATTTTGTGGTTTGAATCATTCTAGAAAACAAATTATTTTGAAAATGGTGAGATGACCTGTAAATAACATAACTTAGAAAGCATCATCAAAGGAATTTATCCTCCCTTGAATTTTGGTCTTCTTTACTTCACGTTCCCTATGAAATTTGCCTTAGATATCCTTTGGTTACCTTTGCCACTTGTATATATTCAATATGCTCAAGTGTGATTAAAATGAGAGACTTTTGCCTCTTATTTATACTTTCATGTAGCTTCCTCAATGGGTTACCTTCTAACTATCTTAAACCACTTTCCTTATTTTAGAGCTAACCCACTTCGAACCACTTGTACACTTAGTAATTTCTCCATTAAATTTATTCTTTAAATAATTTTTTGTATCCACTTTGACTTATAGTACACTCATCACTTCCCTTTATTATTTACCTTCTAAAATCTCTTAAACCACTTTCCTTATTTTAGGGCTAACCCACTTATAACCCTTGTCCACTTAAGTTAATCACTTTCCATAATTAGTAAGTTCTTCATTAACTTTATTATTTAAATAATTTATTTTGAATCCTCTTTGACTTATAGTACACTTGTCACTTCACTTTATTATTTAAATAACTTCTTATTTGCAAACACTTTGACTACTTTGACCTTTTGGGGCTTTTAGATGACTCATGAGGGTTTTCCAATTTCACATGGCCATAACTCTCTAACTATGAGGTGTTATGTGGCATTCCACATACCACTGGAAATGACATAACATGTACTATCCATCTAGAATAGTATTACCTACAAATATATCAAAACTCATACCATTATCCATCAAACAAACTTGGGTCCATTACCCAAACCTTTGTGCTACTGGAATTCGCTACCGGGCTTTCTTCAAGGGTTGAAATTAATGACAACCAACCCAATTAATCAACAATATCCCCCCTTGTCATTGATGGAAATAATTTGGTGTAATATTGAATTCATATCACTCATGCTCCCCCTATGACCATCGCTCCCCATGGAACCATGCCTCTATGCTATGCATATGATAAATATCTACCCCTTTGTCGTCAATGAAAAAGGTATCTTTCCATTTGGGGATGATCCCCCTAATTGAAGTATCCTTGGGGATACTCCCCCTGACTAAACTCTTCCTGAAACTGATCTCCCAACCTGAATTGTCCTCTTTATGGCGCTTCCTCGTGTAAATCTAAGACATATAATATAAGCATTCAAAAGCATTCATTTTGGAGTAGAATTTACTCTGAGTCTCTGGCGAAGATACTCAAAGGCTTCACGTGGAAGTGGTTTTGTAAATATGTTTGCCACTTGTTCTTTTTTTCCCACATATTCAACTCTGATGTTCTTATCTGCAACTTGTTCGCGTAGAAAGTGATACTTGATTGGAATGTGCTTCTTCTTGGAGTGCATCACCGATTTCTTTGAGATACTGATGGTGCTTGTATTATCAAAATAGATTGGAATGGGCTCATCATACTCAACCTTTATATCTGTCAGAGTTTGTTTCATCCATAGAACCTGTGTACAACATGTTGTTGCTGCAATATACTCTTATTCAGCTGTAGATAAGGATATTGATGATTGTTTCTTGCTTAGACATGATACTAAAAACTCACCCAAGTAGAACGTTTCTCCATTGGTGCTTCATCGGTCATCAATGCAACCTTCCCAGTCTGCATCTTTGTAGGAAATAAGTGATAGATCCTTTCCTTTTGGATACCATAATCCATCCTCTTCACTATTAATACATGTGATTCCTTTGGTGTTGCTTGAAATCGTACCACCTGTCCAACTGCATGCATTACATCTGGTTTGGATGTTGTCACATATAGTAAGCTACCAATCATTGACTTGTATTTCCTCTGGTCTATAGACTTTGAATCATCATCTTTTTTCAACTTGCAACTGGTTTGCATATGCGTGGTAATTGGTTTGCAATCTTCCATTCCGAACCTCTATAGAAATTCTCTGATATACTTGGTTTGAGAAATAAAATTTTCTTGGTTGCTTTGACATATCTGAAGACCTAGAAAGAAGGATATTTCTCCGAGTAATGACATTTCAAATTCATTATGCACATCCTTTGCAAATTTTTGGCTTAACCTATCATCATTACTTCCAAAAATAATAGCATCAACATAAACTTCAATTAATAAAATACCATCTGGAGTTACCTTGATGTAGAGGTTGTTGTCTGCACTTCCTTTTACAAACCCTGCCTATTGTAGATATTTATCCAGTTTAGAGTACCATGCTCTAGGAACCTGTTTTATACCATACAAGGCCCTCTTTAATTTACACACATAATCTGTGTTCTCTGACAACTTAAATCCTTCTAGTTGTTCAATGTAGACTTTTTCTTCAAGTTCCTCATTCAAAAAAGTTGATTTCACATCCATCTGATACACTTTAATATTCTTGGAGCATGCATAAGCTAAAATCAATCAGATTGCTTCCATTCTGCCAACTGGGGAAAATGTATCTGCAAAGTCAATTCCTTCAACTTGTGCATATCCTTTATATACCAATCTAGCTTTGTTCCCTGTAACCTATCCATCTTCATTCAATTTATTTCTAAAAACCCATTTTGTGCCAATCACATTCTTATTCTTTGGTCTTGTAACCAATTCCCAAGTGTCATTCTTCTCTATTTGATCTAATTCTTCATTCATGGCGTTATTCGAGAATTCATCCTTGCTAGCCTCTTCAAAATTGTTTGGTTCAATTGTAGATAAGAGTGCTAGGTGTGGTTGTTTTGGTGAATGGATTCTTCTTCTAGTCTCAAATCCCGGGTCTTTGTTTCCAATAATCTAATCTGAAGGATGATTCTTCTGTACTCGTTTTCTAGGTGTCTTTGGAGGCACTTGCTGAACTTGCTCTTCTACTTCTGTCTGATCTTCTTCATCTTCCTCTTCTAATTATTCTTCATCTTTTGTTTCTTTATCTTCGTAAAGTTGTTCCATTGATTCATTTTCTTTTTCCTTTGATTCTCGTCCACCTGTTTCATCAATTGTTACATTGATGTTTTCCACAACTTCATTCAATCTCATATTGTAACACTTGTATGATTTCCTTGTACTTGAGTAACCAACAAGTACTCCTTTATCCGCATGAGAGTCAAACTTTCCCATTCTGCCATCTTCTCTTTTGATGTAGCATTTTCTTCCAAATAATCTGAAGTGTTTCACATTTGTTGGTATTCCTTTCCATAGCTTGTAGGGAGTTTTGTCAAGTTGTTTCTGAGAATTACTCTATTTTAAATGTGAACTTCTATATGCATTGCATGTGTCCAAAAAACATCTGTCAATTTGGAATCCATTAGCATTGTTCGAGCCATTTCCTGTGTAATTAACATCCATAATGTTCCTTTGTTTCTGAACCACTCTCTGAACCGATCTATGAATCCATGCTCTCGTTGACTGTCATATTTCTATCCAAACTTGCTAAGTTTTATTACAAATCCATCTATATCCATACTATCCAAGACTCTACTGCACAACTGTCCATAATGTTGACCCATTTGTTATTGTATTTCTGCTAACTCACTACTATGGATCTGTCTACTCAAACTCTGCAAGTTGTTCGAAGGATGGTTCTTTGGTTTTCCACAACTATCACATAGACTCCCCACCCCCCTGTCTAATATTCATATTACCTGGGAGTCTCTATGCGGATTGCTCAGAACAATTCCTGCTTGGATGTGTATTCATCATAATCTTCATTGGTAGATTCATCATCTCTGTGATCTCTGAATTCTTTCTTTCTTTTTGAGGATTCATCTTTCACTACAATGCCTGAAATTAAAATCTATTGGACCTGATCCTTATTTACCTATCCTTCTTTTCTTTTAGTTTCTTTAACGTATCTGAAGACCTAAAAAGAATGATAGTTCTCCGAGTAATGACATTTCAAATTCATTATGCACATCCTTTGCAAATTTCTGGCTTAACCTGTCATCATTACTTCCAAAAATAATATCATCAACATAAACTTCAATTAATAAAACACCATCTTGAGTTAACTTGATGTAGAGGTTGTTGTCTGCACTTCCTTTTCTGAACCCTTCCTATTGTAGATATTTATCCAGTCTAGAGTACCATTCTCTAGGAGCCTGTTTTAGACCATACAAGGAATTCTTTAATTTACACACATAATCTGTGTTCTCTGACAACTAGAATCCTTCTGGTTGTTGAATGTAGACTTCTTCTTCAAGTTCCCCATTCAGAAAAGTTGATTTCACATCCATTTGATACACTTTAATGTTCTTGGAGAATGCATAAGCTAAAAGCAATCAGATTACTTCCATTCTGACAACTAGGGAAAATGTCTCTTCAAAGTTGATTCCTTCAACTTGTGTGTATCCTTACATATGAATCTAGTTTTGTTCCCTGTAACCTGTCCATCTTCATTCAATTTATTTTTGAAAAGCCATTTTGTGCCAATCACATTCTTATTCTTTGGTCTTAGAACCAATTCCCAAGTGTCATTCTTCTCTATTTGATCCAATTCTTCATCCATGAACTTATTTCAAAATTCATCCTTGCTGGCCTCTTTAAAACTATTTGGTTCAATCGTAGATAAGAGTGATAGGTGTGTTTGTTCTGGTGAACGGATTCTTCCTCTAGTCTCAACTCCTGCATCTTTGTTTCTGGTAATTTAATCTGAAGGATGATTCTTCTGTACTTGTTTGCTAGGTGTCTTTGGAGGCACTTGTTGAACTTTCTCTTCTACTTCTGTCTGATATTCTTCATCTTCCTCTTCTACTTCTTCCTCATCTTTTGCTTCTTCTTCTTCGTAAAGTTGTTCCACTGATTCATTTTTTTCTTCCTTTGATTCTCATCCACCTGTTTCATCAATTTTTACATTGATGCTTTCCACAACTTTGTTCAATATCATATTGTAACACTTGTATGTTTTCCTTGTACTTGATTAACCAATAAGTACTCTTTTGTCCACATGAGAGTCAAACTTTCCCATTCTGTCATATTCTCTTTTGATGTAGCATTTGCTTCCAAATACTCTGAAGTGCTTCACATTTGATGCTCTTCCTTTCCATAGCTCGTAGGGAGTTTTGTTATTGTTGTTTATGAGCATTACTCTATTTTGAATGTGAACTATTGTATGCACTGCATGTGTCTAAAAAATATATGTCAATTTTGAATCCATTAGCATTGTTTGAGCCATTTCCCGTGTAATTAACATTCATAATGTTCCTTTGTCTCTGAACCACTCTATGAACCAATCTATGAATATATGCTCTCATCCACAATCATATATCTTTCCAAACCTGCTAAGTGTTCTTACAAATCCATCTCTGTCCATACTGTCCAAGACTCTACTACACAACTGTCCATAATGTTGATGCATTTGTTACTGTATTTCTTCTAACTGACTGCTATGGATTTGTCTACTCAAACTCTGCAAGTTGTTCAAAGGATGGTTCTTTGGTCTGTCACAACTATCACATAGACTCCCCCTGTCTAATATTCATATTACCTGGGAGTCTCTAAGCCGGATGTCTCAGAACAATTCCTGCTCAGATCTGTATTTATCATCATATTCATTGGTAGATTCATCATCTCTCTGATATCTAACTTCTTTCTTTTTATTTGTGGATTCATCTTTCACTAAAATGCTTGAAATTACAATCTCTTGAACCTGTTCCTTATTCACTTGTCCTTCTTTTCTTTCAATTATTTTCCAAACCTTTCTGTATATAACATCTTTCTTTTTCTGTGTAGAATTTTTCTCATCTCGTTTTATTGCCAATCTTGCGATCTTTGGGACCTAGTCTTTGTTCACTTGTTCTTCCCATTTTCTTATCCATACTTTTTTATATCTGATATCAGTGTTCTCTTTCATGGAAGTATCAATCATGCTTCTACAATCACTAGCTATGTGTCCATAGTTATGACATTTGTAACATTCAATGTTATGTGGGGCTACATAGGCATTTCTTGCTTGAACATTATAATCCCTGCAATCTGCAACCTTATGTCCAAAATTAGCACAATAAAAACAATAACCATAAAAGGAGTCTGCATACCTCAGAGTGAATGATCTTCTTTGTGGTGTAGTCCTTATGAATTTCTTCCTTGACTGATCATGATTATGATTGAAGCTTCTTTGTGTCTTGAACATGGATGGTATTCTTGAAAATGTATCTTCAATAGTTTTGTTAGATTATGGTTGACCATGATTCCTTCCTTTGAGTACTTCTACATAACTCTTTCTATTTTCTTCATTCTTCTTTTCTAGCAACCTAGAGTTCTTCTCTTCATTCTCTATAACTAAAGTGGATGTTTCTGTCTTTTCAACATTCTTGTTGAGCTTGACGATTTTACTTCTTAATGTGACAACTTCTTATTCAAGCCTCTCAACCTTTTCTTCTTTTTTCATTCTTCGAGACTTCATGACTTCTTATGTTCTTTTCGCTTCTTCAAGATGGATTTTTAATGTGATTATTTTTTCTTCAAGTCCTCTCTCTTCTTGACCAAACTCTACCTCAAACTGGTTTAGATCGTTAGTTATTTCCTTAAGATGATCTGTCAATATCTTCTCTCTCATTTCTGCTTCTTCCTTCTGTGCTTCTATGTTAGTTTCCAAATACTTCTTTTGATATTTAATATTTTCTTTGATCTTTCTGGCTTCTTCTAGCCGAGTTCTCAAGTTCTCGATGACCCATTGGGATTATTAAAAAATGTGAACAATTTCCTTTAGTTTCATCAATTCTTTCTTGAGTGACTAATTTTCTTCTCTTAGTTCATCTAAAGAACTAATCAATTCTACTTCATAATTGTCTTCCTTTTCAATTAGTTTTTCTGTCTCATTTCCTTCATGGAATTCTATTTCAAGATGTCCATGTTTTTCACAATTAAAGAAAAACAACATATCTTTGGTGATTATGTACTCTTCATGTTTTGAATTTGTTTGACATGGTGAACATAATTATTCTTGATCTGTATCTGTATCTTCTTTGGCATTTTCTGAATCTGCGATGGGTGAAGAATATATGTCATGTAACTTATACCAAATTTCTTTGGCTGATGAACTTTTACCAACCTTTTCTTTTACCAGATTAGGTAATCCTTCCCAGATGAAATCCATTGCTATTTTGTTATTCTTCTTCAATTCCTTCTTGGATGCAGTATTTACCCTTTTCGAACTATCATATCCTGTAACAACTCATAGCCAAATATAATGTCCTTGTGCCTGTAAAAATACTTTCGTCCTTCTGTTCCACATCTCATACTTTAAACAATTATGACAATTAAACATTGGTACTCCATTCTCAAAATAATCCATGATCTCCTTCTAGTGGTTAAACTCTTTCCTAAAGGAACTTGCTCTAGTACCAATTGTTGGATTACTGAGAGGGGGGGTGAATAAGTAATAGAGAAATGTTATCATTTTTAACCATAAAATGCAAGTGTTATATCAATGTAGCATTATCACCCAATAGTTGCAAAGTAAATAAATAATGAACAAACGAATAATCATACACATACACAGTACACTAGTTTTTTTTACGTGGAAACCCAAAGTGGGAGAAAACCATAGAATGCTTTTTCTTATATGTCTTTAAGAATTACATTCATTGGAAGCACCAACTTCCTTTTTTTCCATATGAAATTAGAAGGAGGCTCCAACCCCCTAGTTTCTTAGGCTATAACCTGAAGGAATCTCCAACTCCCGAATTCTCTGGCTACAATGAGAATGAGTCTACAACCCCCTATGTTCTCCAGCTACAACCAGAAGGTGGCTACAACCACATGTCCTTGCCTCGTCCAACCGCCCTGAAATACAAGTATAATGATGGAACCACTATCACACTATCACTATGAGATATATTTTTGTAAACTTGTACCAATCAACCTGTAATCAACCTTTACCATAAAAAAGTGCATCAACCATGCACCAACCTGTACCAAACAACCTGTACCATAAACAAGTGCATCAACCATGCACTAACTTGTACCTCAACCTGTACCATCAATAAGTGCATCAATCATGCACCAAATCTGTATCAATCATGCATCAAATACACATAAACTATGACTCATCAATATGTACCAATATCATCAACTATACACCTCATGTATGTGCCAACTCATCAACTACTTGTCCCAACCATGTACCCAACATGTACGTCAACCACATACCAATATAATCATAAAAAAATCTCTAGCAATACATCACACTATCCATAACCAAATACCATAAACCATTACATCAAACCATGTTCCACAACCTCTTTGTTATACAACCCCTATCTGTAACATACCTCAACCAAAATACCTCAATAATTTCATCATCCAAATCTGATTTGTAACTCTGTAATAGACCTGGTGTATATGATCACATACCTACAAACCTTCCTCAACTTTAACAACAAGATATTAGCATTTTATCAAACTTTACTTTAGTCTCACATGACTAATTTTGGATTAGTCAACAACCCTAACTTGCAATAATCATAACTATGTACTTGAAATGAATAAAGATCTGGAAATGGTACAAAATGTTCTTCAATTTCTTTTATGCAATTCCTCTAGATTTCACTACTTGGAACCTCTCAGAAAAGGAGTTATAGCAAAAATGCCATACCTTGTTGAATTATGTCTTATTCTAGAGAGAGAACTTGTAGAGCGTTCCCCGCATAGAATATTTGTTGTATGGATCTGAAAATGGTACATAGAATACTAAAGATTGTACTCTAACCAATACATTTGCTCTTATTCAGTTTGGATCTGTTATGAATAAGTTATGATGTTTTTATCCGAAACACATGTTTTAGACTAGTTTCAGGACTAGCCCCAAACCTTATTTTCCACGGAGTTTAAATCCAAAAATACAACGACACACAAGATGAAATATTTATCACAGCTAATTGGATGTGTTTCATCAATGGCCTCCCAATTTCGCAGTCTAAATCATTCAAAAAAAAAATTATTGCGAAAATGCTAAGATGACCTGTAAATAACATACCTTAGAAAGCATCATCAAAAGAATTTATCCTCCCTTGAATTTTGGTCTTCTTTACTTCACCTTCCCTATGAAATTCACCTTATATATCCTTTGGTTACCTCAATAACTTGTTGATATTCAATATGCTCAAGTTCGATTAAAGTGAGAGACCCTTGCCTCTTATTTTGTATTTTTATGTAGCTTCCTCAAGGGATTACCCTCTAACCATCTTAAACCAGTTTTCTTATTTTAGGGCTAACCCACTTCTAACCACTTGTCCACTTAGTAATTTCTCCATTAACTTTATTCTTTAAATAATTTCTCTTGTATCCACTTTGAATTATAGTAGACTCATCATTTCACTTTATGATTTACCTTCTAAAATCTCTTAAACCACTTTCCTTATTTTAGGGCTAACCCACGTATAACCACTTGTCCACTTAACTTAACCACTTTCCATAATTAGTAAGTTCTCCATTAACTTTAGTATTTAAATAATTTCTTTTGCATCCTCTTTGACTTATAGTACACTCATCACTTCACTTTATTATTTAAAT
>SNQJ01S0000273.1:368793-385663 GCA_010110895.2 Picea sitchensis | reverse complement strand
CATTCATACATTCTGTGTGTAAAACCGTAACAACATAATAACCTATTTCATATATTCATTCAACATATGCGCGGAACCATCAAAACATATAAAATATTCATAAACTAGTCATTATATATGCACATTAGACAGAATAAACAAACACATCATAACACAAGGATTTAGCGTGGTTCACCCCAATTGGGCTATGTTCACAATGACTAACTTCTTATATTATTCATTCATAGTCTTCCTTACAATGGGTGTGCACTGCACTCGTACAATGATATTCAATAAAAACCCAAACGAGCCCAATTCGTTATCTGTTGTAGTGAACACATACCTCTAGACTAATATTCAAATCAAAGCTCATTCCCTAAACTTCTCTCTCACCTATCCTCTCTTCTACCCAAATCTTGTTATATATCTATAGTTTTACAATAGGGCTTATCCTGTTACAATGTGGACAAAATGTCCCAAAACTCTTAACTAGCTTTTTCCTTTTGCGTGTCAACTCCTTAAAATATGCTAATTGTCTTCCACGTGCGTTGCTCCCTTGTTGATTTGTCGTGCGATTCACTCATGCACGATTCTCAAAACTTACCCAAAATGTCTTCTCCAATAGTGGTTGTGGTGGGTTGGGGTTTTCCTCTCCTTGGATCTGCTTGTGGTGGTTTACATTTTCTTTGGGTTCCATTTTATAATATATGGTGCAATTTAATAAGAAATGACATATAAATTAGGTCAGTTTTTTAAATTATAATAAAAAAATTACAAAAACATCAATACATATTTTAAGAAATTAAAAAATCCATAAAATAATCATATTTCTTGTAAATTTTCTATAGTTATTTTTAAAGGGGAAATGTTAGGCAATGTAAGAGGCGACTATGAATTTTTTAGATGAGATTTCTCTAGAAGATTACAAATTTTACAATTTAGATTCTTTTAGAATATATTAAAATAATTGAATAAAATTAAAAATTGCTAGAGTGGGAGAAAAATAAGAGAAATAAAGCATACCTAGATTGATTGGGACATGGTGGAAAGATCATTTCCTTGCTCCTCCTCTCTGTTTTCTCAATGAATGTAAAATCACACCGTGCAATGTGTGCAAATAGACACAAATTGCACACACGATCCGTGAAAAATGACATGACAAAGGAACACTCATGCATTCTTAGGAACACACACATGTTCCTGCCAACGAGCCTATGTGGCACTCTAAGTGGAGGTTATAGATTTTCCAAACCTATATCATTAAGAACTCATGTGTGTTCCTACAAGAGTGTGTTCCTACTAACCTTGTTGCTACTTTTTCGTTCACCAACTTCGTGCACTCACCCTTACATAATTAACTAAGGGGAATGGAACAAGGTGTCAATATTTATTTCCTAGTGACCATTAGTCTCTCACTAGTGATGAATGGGTTGGGTTAGTTAAGTCCCAACCATGACATTATCCCCCATCATTGAAAATTTATACTTAAAGGGCATGTGGTAATTTTGTGCCCTTGGTACATACCAATAGATAGTACTTGAAGGGCATGTAGAAGCATGACACTCTTAGTACATACTAGTAGGTAGTACTTGAAGGGCATGTATTGGTATGACACCCTTGGTATCATGCACTTGGAGAGTTGTAGACATTATGTATAGCTCTTGGTGCAAGGTACTTGAAGAGTTGTAGAGGTTATGTCTAGCTCATGGTACTAAATACTTGAAGGCTCTGAGGTAACTTGGTTTCGCTCTTGGTTTTGACTTTGAATCGATTTATGTGAACTTGTATATATCAATACTTTGGGAGAAAAGTATCCATCGACATTTCCTTTATTTTTATCACGGGAAATTGAATGAATTGCATGAATGGTTTAATTGATGATATCGATTTATGCACATTTTTATGAAAAATGAAATATAATTTACTTTACAATTGAATATGGAAATGCATATAGAAATCACTGAGTTTAATGGAAAGAAAATCAATTTTATTTAAATAGAAAATAACAATTTCACGTGCACCCACTCAATGAGAAAAAAGAAAAGGGATCTAGGGAACATCTAAGATTAAAAATATGAAAAGTGGTTGGAATGTGATGAATAATCTCTATTTTGAATTTTAAATAAAGAATTACTTGTGCATGGAGTGACATGTGTGTGGGTGAATAATATGCATTTAGTAATTAAAAAATATCTAGGGAACATCTCAGATTAAAAATAGGAAAAAGAGGTTGGAATGTGATGAATAAACTCTATTTTGAATTTTAAATAAATAATTACTTGTGCATGGAGTGACACATGTGTGGGTGAATAATATGTATTTAGTAATTAAAATAATTGGCATTTTGCATGAGATAGACAAATAGCATGACCCTCAAAAGATATGTAAAAAATGAGGTATGGGCTTAAGAACTCACCTTTTGCACCCTAATGCTCTATGGATGTCATAATGTTAAAATTTTTCATGATGAAATGGTGTTGAGTTGGGTCTCAAGAGTTGTGTTTGTACTTTGGAAGTGGAGTCCTCGTATGTCCTATAAGAACTACACAATTTGAATGCTATCTTTTATACTCTTTTCATACTACCCTTTATAGCTAAAGTTTCATTAGAGGAAAAAGAGTACATGTTTAAGAATTGGTAGAGATGTCAAATGATAATATATATTTTTTTTGAAAAGGGGAATTGGAGATAATAGTTGAACTAAATTTATGAA
Organism: Picea sitchensis; assembly: GCA_010110895.2. Taxonomy (NCBI): domain Eukaryota; kingdom Viridiplantae; phylum Streptophyta; class Pinopsida; order Pinales; family Pinaceae; genus Picea; species Picea sitchensis. Next base: position 382,971 of record SNQJ01S0000273.1, on the reverse strand, counting down.
AATTTCCAAAAGAATTAGCATATGTTTTAAGAGTTAAATATGTTTGAGAAAAATTATGGAAAACAATTTCATTTTTTATTTTTTTGAATGGACCACAAGCATGGACACCCTTAGTGGTGGTGGTGGTGGTGGAGGTGGAGGTGGAGGCAACGTGGATTTCCCTTCATGTGCTGGTTTACCCATACAAATGTTGGATTTGTGCCAAAAAAAAATGTGAACTTTGGGAATTTTGGCTGAAATAAGAAGGTGGATTGATTGCATTAAAAGGTGGATTGCTTATATTAAAAAAATATTGAATTCTCTCATTAGTATACTAGTAAATTTTGGTTAAAATAGGAAGGTGGATTGCTTGCATTAAAAGGTGGATTGCTTACAATAAAAAAATATTAAATTCTCTCATTAGTATACTAGTAAGACGAATATTAATATAATTGTATTTCTCTTCATGTTGAGAAAGAAAATATAAAATTGTTGTCATTGTATATATAAAAAAGAAATATTGAAAATGAATTTTTGATTACATTTAGGTCATGATTAAATTATATTATAATTAAATGTTTTACTTAAATCATTTATGTACCCTTCTAAAATAAGCCAAAAGCATCGAAGATAGTCCATGTGACATAGGCGATCCCTTCAGACACGTTCTCTCACAGGATCCTTCCTCCTTCCTCAGCCCGAAGAACTGAAAAGCTCTTCTATTTCCCTATCGGAAAAAATTTCCCCACAACAACTCTTTCGCGGGATTCCCCCTTTCTTCTATCGGGACTTTGGACTTCGCAATTTCATGAGTCCCGTGGTCACGCATTTGTTCCTCGCGATTCTTCAAAACCCGATGTCAATGCTGACCTTTTACTTTGCTATCGGGTTTCCTCCTATCGGGATTTCAGCACTTGTGATGTCCAAAAAACCTCGCTTTTCCGACCCTCGATCCCCGATACACCGAAACTCCGATGCACTCGTGATTTTGACCTGTCCACGTCCCTATCACCTCGTCGGGACTTTCCTTTCCCCGAATTCCGGACTACTATGCCACCTATCCTCTCACCAATTCCTGTGGCCCACGCTCCTTTAATTGTCGGGATATTGAGTTTCGCGATATCGTGATTCCTGATGCAATGTTTCCCTTGTCTCCAGGACTCCCAAATTGTCGAACCCTGACTTCTTTAGATATTTCGACATGCGTCCCAATGATGGACGGTCCAGATCGAACCTCGGACTTCGCCAAATGAAAAATCAAAACCACTCACTCCAATGAACCCCGATGACCAAATCTTCGATCAAATGGTCAGCTGGCACGTGTCTTACCTGAGATCCACGGCTATGATCCCTTCGCGGTTTCAAGACTCAAAAAGGTCTCGGACTCTTGACTTCTGAAACCCCGATATACCGATGATCCCTAGTTCCTGCCACCTATCTCAACAGATGGACGGATCTGAGCTCGTCGGGATTTCCACAATGGATTTTCCGATCTCTAGTCCATGGGATCCCCAATATCCTGATTCTCGGTGCCTCCATATTCTGATGCTTCTCGGGGTTTCCACTCTACTCGCGAAGATTTAAACCCTGCGCAACTCCTGTCAAACGGACGATTGATGGGTAACTATGGGCTGATCCGATGGTTCACAATCCCTTGAGCTTAAACTCTGGATGTAACTGTATCCTCCTCGCTTCTCTGGCAAATCTAACGGCTGGCAGGATTTCGCAAATCCTCTCCACAAGATCCTGGCCATCTATCTTCTCCTCCTTGATACGTTCACGAAGTGAACCAAGGACTCCTTCCTGGACTTAATCAACTTGCACTACAAACTTGTAATGTCCCTCAATGTCTTCAAAGGTCTTATTCCCCCAGAGCTTCTCACAACTCTGAGTCTTAGAGAAGATTCTTGCACGCACTCCTTGTGGCAACTCTCAGACACTTCCAAGTGTTGAATACCTTCGACTCTGCGCACACCTGCAACAACAGTCTTTCAATGCTTCGCTCAGATTCACAACTGAGACTTTCCTTAACTTGCACACTCCTTGCACAACTCCTATAACCCAATTTCACTTCTAAGTGAACGAGAACAAGAGTTAAACTATCTGAGCCTTCTGTCAATGCACTCTTGCAGACCACTTCAACTGCACTCCTTGCAGGAATCCTTACCCAGATAGAGAAACAATTGAAACTCATTTCTTCTACTTCCTTTCTCAGATTTCAAACACTCAACAAGAAATCATTCATACATAGCATGTAAAACAAATGCATAACAGGAAGTAAATACTCATGAGCATAGCATTCAACATACATACACAGATAACAAACACAAAACCATGGATTTGAATCAACCTCTTCTATTATTTCAAACTCTGTATGTGGGTGTTCTTCCATAGCTCTCTACTTCTCTTCTATGCTCTTCCTACTTCAATCATAATACAAATGCACAATGAGGGTGTCTATATCCTGTTTCCCTCTTTTTTTCTAAAACAGTCTAATCTAGAATTAAAATCCTATCTACCTGCATTAACTATCTTAAATGCCTCCAACCTACTATGGACGAGAGCATATGGCTCAAGGTATCGATTACATCACACAAGTGTGCTTCATTAAATTGTTACATTTATGTTCGTGCAACCATCCCAAGGTAAATTTCAAAACTCGTGTTGGCGCTTTCCCAACTGTCTCTTGCCTTCCGCACTGGCTCACTTGACGTGGGCGATGCTCCTGCATCATACTCCCTCGCTTGAAACTTTTCATGGGCTCCTTTCCATGAGCTCCTGCACGGTATGTCCATGCTTCTGTATCTCCGCTTCAGTCTCCCAGCTAGCATCTTCAACTGGATGGCCTTTCCACTTGACCAAATATTCAAAATATTATTTCCTTCTGGTCTTCTTACCAATTCTTTTATCCAGTATCCGCTCCATATGTGGCGTATCTGCAACTGGCATCTTATTTTTCCATTGAACCTCTGACTGTTCATCATTTGTTTCTACTTCCTCAGCTTTGTATGGGTATAAATCTGAGACATTGAATATCAGAGAAATTTCGATCCCTTCGGGTAATTCAATCTCATAAGCATTTTCTCCAATTTTCTTCAAGACCCTACATGGTCTGATCTTCTTCATATTCAATTTATTATACGTTCCTCTCGGGAACCTTTCCTTTCTCAAATATGCCAGAACCAGATCACCAACCTCGAACTGAAGTTGTCTTCTATGCTGATCGGCTCTGCGCTTATACTCCTGACTTGAATTCTGCAACCTCTCCTTCACTCGTCTGTGAGGTTCCTTCATCGCTTATGTGAAATCTTCTGCACTAGTGTTCCTAGTTGCATTCTGTTCTAAATCCCTCAATTTAGAAATTCCCCTCGTTTGTATGCCATAAACAACCTAGAATGGACTATGTCCTGAACTTATTTTCACTAAGTCGTTATACGCAAACTCTGCCTGCGACAATATATTGTCCCAACTGCTGTGGTGCTCTGTCACCAAACTTCTCAGCAAATCTCCCAGACTTATGTTTACCACTTCTGTGTGTCCATCCATCTGCGGATGATACGCTGAACTAAACAACAAGTTAGCTCCCAGCTTCTTCCATAAGGTTCTCCAGAAATACCCTATGAACTTCGTATCTCGATTCGAAACAATACTCCTTGGTAAGTCGTGAAGTCGAATGACTTCTTTGAAAAACAGGTTCGCGATGTGAGTCACGTCATTGGTTTTCTGACATGGGATAAAATGTGTCATCTTGGAAAATCTATCCACCACCACAAAGATTGAATTGTAACCTCTTTGTGTTCTTGGCAACCCCAATACAAAATCCATGCTAATTGCATCCCACGGCTTATCAGGTATGTGTAATGGTTGATAAAAACTTGCATTCTGCTTCCTCCCCTTCGAATGCTAGAAAATCCTGCATTTGTCCACAAATCTCTTGACCTCTGATCACATCCCTGACCAAAAGTATGACTCGCTCAGCTTTGTGAATGTCTTGTCATGACCGAAGTGCCCTGCCAATCCTCCACTGTGTTTTTCCTTTAATAGATTCTCCCTCATGGAGCATTTCAGAATACACAGCTGATTGCCTTTAAACAACAATCCTTCTTGGATCATGTATTCGGCCCACTGGCTTCTGTCCCTGAGAATTGGATTCTCAGCTACTTCATACACCTCCTTGAAATCCTGATGATCTGTGTACATGTCCCTGAGATCATCAAACACTAAAGTTTTGACTCTAAACTCCTGCAATAGCAAACACTTCCTGATCAAAGCATCAACAACTTTGTTAGCAGTACTAGAAATATGTTTAATCACAAAAGTGAAATTATGCATGTATTCAACCCACTTAACATGCCTTCGATTCAACTTCTCCTGTTGAGTCATAAACTGTAATGCATGGTTATCACTATACAAAACAAATTCCTTCGGAATCAAATAGTGCCTCCATTTCTTCAATGCTTGTATGATAGCATAGAATTCTTTATCATATGTGGAGTACTTCATTTTCGCCTCATTCAGTTTCTCGTTGAAATATGCGATCGATATATCTTCCTGACTCAAGACCGCCCCGATTGCAAACCCACTTGCATCGCATTTCACTTGAAATGTTTTTCAGAAATCTGGCAACACCAGAACAGGTTGTTCTGTGATCTTCCTCTTCAACAAGTTGAAACTCTTTTCAGCTTCTTTTGTCCAGTGAAAAGATTTATGTCTTTTCTTCACTGTGTCCATCATCTTTGCGCTAATTCCACTGAAATTCCTGATGAAATTTCAGTAGAAACTAGCCAATCCATGAAAACTTTTCACCTCAAATATATTCTTTGGTGATGGCCAATTTTTTATTACCTCCACCTTATCTGGATACATCCTCAACTCATCTGTCGAAATAACAAACCCCAAATAAATGAGCTCTGTCTTCATGAATGAAGATTTTTTCATGTTTATCAGCAGCTACTCTTGCTGCAGTTTCTGCATTACTGTAGCCAAATGCTTCAGATGCTCCACTGCGGTTTTATTGAAAACCAGTATGTCATCCAAGTACATGATGACAAATTTCTCGATGAACTCCTTCAAGACTTCGTTCATCAACCTCATGAAGGTACTTGGCGCATTTGTTAAGCCAAATGACATAACAAGCCATTCATACAACCCTTCGTTGGTTTTGAATGTTGTCTTCCATTCATCACCTTCTCTCATGTGAATCTGATGATAACCACTTTTCAAATCAATCTTTGAAAAAAAATTTGCTCCACTTAAGCAATCCATCAAATCATCCATTCTTGGCAATGGAAATATGTACCTCATAGTTATCTTATTAATTGCCCTTGAATCAATACACATCCTCTAGCCTCTGTCTTTCTTCGGACTGAGTACTGTCGGAAAAACACATGAACTCAAGCTTTCCCTGACCAAACCTTTGTCCAACAAACCCTGGACCTGCCTTTTAACCTCTTCATTTTCTTGCGTCATCAATCTGTACGTGGCTTTATTTGGCAAACTGGATCGTGGTATGAGGTCAATGTGATGACTCACACTTCTGATCGGTGGCAATGAATGAGGTAATTCATCAACTACAATGTCAACGAACTCTTCCAACAATTCCTGAACCTCCTCTGGAAAATCATCCACTCGTGTGCTAGTCAGAACAATCCTCAGCTTCCTGACCACAATGAACTGTGGATCCTCCTTCTTCTTAACCTCTGTAAGAAGTTCCTTCCCACTCATGAGAAGTATTGTGTTGCTTACTTCTGGTTTCACCTCCTTATCCTTGATTGGAAGCAACATATGAGTCCTCTCATTCTTCTCTAAGGTATATGTATTCATCCTCCCATCATGAATCACATTTCTATCATATTGCCACGGTCTACCAAGCAATAGATGACAAACATCCATAGGAATAACATCACATAATATCTTATCATTATATCCTCCTATCTTAAATTCAACTAAGCACTGTTTGGTGACATTTACCTGATGTCCTTTTTGTAGCCACGAAACTTTATATGGACTTGGATGATCAGTCATCTCCAGCTACAGTTTTTCTACCATCTCGGTTGAAACGAGATTGTCCGTGCTACCGCTATCCATAATGACCTTGCATGCCCAACCCTTGGTCTTGCAAGCTATTCTAAAAAGTCTGGTCCTTTGGACTGAACTTTCCACTTCTTTCTCTGGTGTCAAAAGGACTTTTTGCATCACCAATAATCTTCCACCTTCAGCATCCTCCGCCTTAACATTTCGTCCTTGTGCTTCGGCGATGTGAGTCTCTCCACTATCCTTCTTTTTATCTGGACACTCAAATGACTTGTGCCCATTTTTTCCACACGTGAAGCATGTGATTACTCCACCTCTTCCTCTTCCTCTACGTCTGGTACGAGGAAAAGTGTTGTTGTCAGCATAATCTCCTCTCTGCTCATTATGCTATCCTCTCTGTTCAACATATCGTTTCCCTCACTGTGAGGTTCCACCTCTCTCTGTCCATGTCTGAGGTTTCTTCCAATCATCCCTGGGCTTTTGGGTTCTTTCCTAGGCAACTGATTTTCCCCTGGGCTGACTTCTGCCTCGACCCCTTTGACTCTGCTTTTGGCTCAGCTTCTCTTTAGCTTTCAGAGCCATTTGATAAGCATATTCTACCGTTGGGATGGTCACCATACTCATTTCATCCTGAATCTCATATCTCAGGCCATTCATATACCTGGCCACTTTTTCGTCATTGCTTTCGCGATGACCTGCCTTGATATTCAACCTGTAAAATTCTTCAGTATATTCTTTTACTGACATCAGCTTCTGTCTCAGGTTCTGCATCCTCCTGAACAGATAAATTTGATAGTCCCTGGGAATGAATTTTTCCTTCATCTTTGCAATCATCCTATCCTAGCTCTTAATTTTCTGCTTGCCTTGGAAACGCCTATCCACTTGTAGTTCATCCCACCACAAGGTTGCATGTCCTTTTAATCTCGTGATGGCATGCTTGACTTTCTTGTCCTCTTCGATATCTTCATAGTCAAAATAGGTGTCTAGAGCTCTAATCCAGTCTAGAAGCTCTTCTACATCCAGATTTCCCTCATAAACTGGGATTCCCATCTTCACCTTTGCACCCATTCTTGCAACAACTTTAAGTAAGCGTTCATTTGCTGCATCTTCTGCTAGGATTTCTCCTTCACGTTGTCCAGCATCATCTTCATTTTTGGATTCACTGATATCTCCTACATCATCTATGTGCCTTTGTCTTATCTCCATGTCCACAACTCTAGCACGTAAGTTATGAAGATCTCTCTCTACTTCTGGATTTTGCACTTATCTACACCTTCCTCTGGGCATCTCCCTTTCCTCCTCTGGATCGGGTGATTGTCTATCCCTTCTCCTTGGTGGCATGGTGAATTTTCTTCCTCTCCGCTACAGAAAGCAAAGAAGCTTTTCTACGCTCTGATACCACTTGACGCAGGCGCGCCCTTTAGGCACGTCCGCTCACAGGATATTTCCTCCTTCCTCGGCCCGAAGAACTGAAAAGCTCTTCTATTTCCCTATCGGGAAAAATTTTCACCCACAACAACTCTTTCGCGGGATTCCCCCTTTCTTCTATCAGGACTTTGTACTTCATGATTTCGCGAGTCCTGTGGTCACGTGTTTGTTCCTCGCTATTCTCCAAAACTCGATGTCAATGCTGACCTTTTACTTTACTATCGGGTTTCCGCCTATCGGGATTTTGGCACTTGCGATGTCCAAAAAACCTCGCTTTTCCGACCCCTGATCCCCGATACACCAAAACTTTGATGCACTCGTGAGTTTGACCTATCTATGTCCCTGTCACCTCGTCGGGACTTTCCTTTCCCCGAATTCCGAACTACTATGCCACCTGTCCTCTCACCAATTCCTATGGCCCACGCTCCTTTAATTGTCAGGATATCGTGTTTCACGATATCTCGATTCCTGATGCAACGTTTCCCTTGTCTCTAAGACTCCTGAATTGTCGAACCCCAAATTCTTTAGATCTTTCGACATGCATCCCAATGATGGATGGTCCAGATCGAACCTTGGACTTCACCAAATGAAAAATCAAAACCACTCACTCCAATGAACCGTGATGACCAAATCTCCAATTGAACAGTCAGTCGTCACGTGTCTTACCTGAGATCCATGACTATGATGCCTTCGCGGTTTCAAGACTCAAAAAGGTCTCGGACTCTTGACTTCTGAAACCCCGATATACTGATGATTCCTAGTTCCTGCCACCTGTCTCAACAGATGGACGGCTCTGAGCTCGTTGGGATTTCCACGATGGATTTTTCGATCTATGGTCCACGGGATCCCCGATATCCCGATTCCCGGTGCCTCGATATTCCGATGCTTCTCGGGGTTTCCACTCTACTTGCGAAGATTTAAACCCTGCGCAACTCCTGTCAAACGGACGGTTGACGAGTAACTATGGGCTGATCCGACGGTCCACAATCCCTTGAGCTTAAACTCTGGATGTAACTGTATCCTCCTCACTTCTCTGGCAGATCTGACGGCTGGTGGGATATCAAAAATCCTCTCCACAAGATCCTGGCCGTCTGTCTTCTCCTCCTCGATACGTTCACGAAGTTAACCAAAGACTCCTTCCTGGACTTAATCAACTTGCACTACAAACTTCTAATGTCCCTCAATGTCTTCAAGGGTCTTATTCCCCCAGAGCTTCTCACAACTCTGAGTCTTAGAGAAGATTCTTGCACGCACTCCTTGCGTCAACTCTCAGACACTTCCAAGTGTTGAATACCTTTGACTCTGCACACACCTGCAACAACAGTCTTTCAATTCTTTGCTCAGATTCACAATTGAGACTTTCCTTAGCCTGCACACTCCTTGCACGACTCCTATAACCCAATTTCACTTCTGGGTGAACGAGAACAAGAGTTAAACTATCTGAGCCTTTTGTCAACGCACTCCTTGCGAACGACTTCAACTGCACTCCTTGCAGGAATCCTTACCCAAATAAAGAAACAATTGAAACTCATTTCTTCTACTTCCTTTGTTAGATTTCAAACACTCAGCAAGAAATCATTCATACATAGCATGTAAAAAAGATGCATAATAGGAAGTAAATACTCATGAGCATAGCATTCAACATACATACACAGAGAACAAACACAAATCCATGGATTTGAATCAACCTCTTCTATTAATTCAAACTCTGTACATGGGTGTTTTTCCACAGCTCTCTGTTTCTCTTCTATGCTCTTCCTACTTCAATCATAATACAAATGCACAATGAGAGTGTCTATATCCCGTTTCCCTCTTTTTTTCTAAAATAGTCTAATCTAGAATTAAAATCCTATCCACCTACATTAACTATCTTAAATGCCTCCAACCTACTAAGGACGAGAGCATATGGCTCAAGGTCCCAATTACATCACACAAGTGCGCTTCATTAAATTATTACATTTATGTTCGCTCAACCATCCCAAGGTAAATTTCAAAACTTGTGTTGGAGCTTGCCGAGCTGTCACTGGCTCGCTTGACGTGGGCGATGCTCCTGCATCACCATGGTACTATCCTCTCATTAAAACTTCCTTCATAATTATGTATACAACATATGTATAATGTGAAATCTTACATAAACTAAATTCAAACTTCATAACTATGAATGCAATATATTTATAATGTGAAATCTTACATAAAGTAAATTCATTCTTCTTTTTTGGCTGGTTTGTATTAAGAAGAAAATTAAACATAAACAGTGTTATCCTCCCATTACAACTTCTTTGATATAATGAATATATTAATGTGCATAAACTAAAATTATTTTGTGGAATCTATTTATAATGCCATTTTCTTCATTTCCTCAAAGCCCTCCACGAAACAATCAGACATTATGTTTGCATCAACATATGCCTTGTGAGCATAAACTTGCAGCACAACAACGTCATATAACTTACAATACATACTTGGAGAGTCTGCATAACAATTTCCACAATTAGATAAAGTTATGTTCGGAATCATTAAAAAACTAGGTTTTTAGAAAAACCAACACACAAATGTTTTGGTTTCATGCAATAAATAAGAAAATAGTGGGAGGAATTTAAGTAGCCTGGTTTCTCACTTGAGGTACACCGGATACAAAGAAGGAAAAGCTTTTTACTGTATTCGCTCCTAGCGTTATCTTTTCCACTAGACCAACCATATTTGATATCATCATCGTTGTATTGGTGATAACATTGTATGAAAGTCTTGAAACGACCTGTATTAAGCGTACCATGAATGAAAAAAAGATCAAGAGTTAATAACAAAATTTAATCCATTTGAGATTTGAGAGATTTGAGATTTTGACCATGAATGAAAAAAATAAAATCAAGAGGCAGTAAAAAAATTCAATCCATTTGAGATTTGAGATTTTGGCGTGTTAAACATACCCGTGGAACTTTCAAACTTGCAATATATCTCAGTAGTCTCGCAGTGATGAGCATTCCCAAATAAATCTTATGCTTGTCCATGTTACCCTTTATCCTTCTCATAAACTCCAAAGGATTCTTCAACGTTCCCATTATAGGTATCAGCACTCGCAAAAAGCCAAAACGATTTCCCCAAGGTGTTTGGGAATTTTGTTTCAACATCTCATTTATATCTCATTTATGTTCTGCACATTTTACATCGTCATGAGATCTCAAAATAACATGCGCGCATCCAAGCAAAGCAGAATGAATAAACGTATTTGAAGTGAGATAATGTTGTTTAATGTAGAACTTGTAATCCAGCCAATGCTCTCAAGTTTATCATAGATATTGCAGTCACTCTTGAATTCTTCATTTGTTTAATAACAACGTCCTTTGGCATCTCGAATCTCTTTTCGTAAGCATCTTGCAGACTATGTTCTCCAACTGCGCCCAAAGAGATTCATGAACTGTTACCTATTGTTCTTCAAAAAATAAAATCTAAACTAAAAAGAAATAAAACCAGGCTGCATCAAGGCCATTGCCATGAGAATGAAAGAAGCTAAAGTAGAAGTATGAACAACGGGTCGGGTTGGGCTAGCATACCAGCTGAAAGGCGAATATGCAAGTAGTGTTGCATGCCGTAGAAAATTATTCCTGTCAGCACATCATTCACTGTCTGCAGAGCAAACAAGAAAAGATATAAGAACGCATTTCAATCAGACAATATAAATTAGTGTTTCTAGCATATGCCCATCACATACCCCTTCGACACAATTCTTAATTTGTTTGATATCCTCGGGTTGAAACGTAGCAGAAGAAAGAGCAACGGGCATTTTTTCGACTCCAGCAGGTCCTCGAATAGGAAGTTGGGTATCAGCAATCCATCCTATTACTTTGAGCAAAGTGCTTATCAAATCAAGTAGTGTGTACCATACTACGATAATCATATGACATAGTCTATGAACAAATTTAGCTAGGGTAATTCCAGACCACTCCAATGAAATGGATTTAACACTACGTCTCTTGGCAGTAGGAAAAATCGGTGGGAGATTAGCATTGTCCACTCTTCTGGCAATAGAAAACAACGTGGACATCAAAGAAATACCATCTCCGAGGGCATGATGGATCCTAAAAATCATGGTGGACTCGGCCTTGCTGGTTTTGCAATCTAATAAGTGGACCTCCCACAGAGGACGTGACTGATCGAGAGGCTTAAGGACCAATTTAGAGATATAGTCATCCACCCAGGCATCGTATGATTCCTCGCCTGGAGGGAACTCTGCAACAATTGTGTGGTCTTCGATGTTAACTATTGTTTTCTCCCATCGCAAAACTCCTAGTTCATCCTTTTTCTGCAAAAAGAGCAGACAAATTAACGTCACAACCTCCACGCTATGTAGCAGATCAGTGTTATGTTTTCTCTGAAACAAACAAGACCAACAGACATTGAGTACAGTATGTTTTCTTTGAAACACATGATATGGAGTAGTGTATAAATTAAGGGAAGTTATACTAAAGAGCAATGACCATTATACAATAGAAAAAAGGATTGTTTTCCAAGGCGACGTTAGCGAGAACTTTCTTGTGGTGAGAGATATATGATATGGGTTCTTCGTATTCAAAGACAACAAGTACTGAGCGAGAGAGGAGCGAGCTATTGAGAGACTGGCTTATGAGGGTTACATGCCACCCTTGCCCTTCGACTTCATCGTCAGGTTGGCACCAATTTATTTGCAACTTGAGCACCATGATATGAAACTAATGTTGAACCAACAAAAAACTGGACGACAAAATCGAGCCGCTGATAAGAGAATGCAAAGTGTACTCATATATATTGCCAACGGTCTCTGATTATCTTTATATTTAAGGCGATCTTTGGACAAATTTAATCATTTTTCCTTCTAAATTCCAAGTTTATACTTAAGTTTTTTTTTTCTCATATTATGGAGTTTTATCTTAAAAATATAGTTCGACTTGCGAATTTTCATCTTACTAACAATCAAATCATTCAAAATAAAAAATTGTATACATATTTCCTCATAAAAAACATAAATACACTCTAAAAAATTGAGCTTATTACTCCTTGTACTGTATAAGTATATTCAATTTAATTTCAGACTTGGAAATCGTTAAAATTAGGTGGAACATCAATAGAATAGTAAATGTATAAACTTAGAAATTGAGAGAGCATCCATGATTACACAAAAGACTTAATTGTATTACTGCACTCATACACACATACATAGGTAAATATATAGCTGGATTCAGATCCAACCGATTCCATATTTGGAGGGAGTGGTTGAGAAGATATCTCAACAGCCTCCTACAAATCTTCAATCAACCCAATCTAGTCTCCTAAAGTAAGATTTATTCTAATACCCTCCCTTAATGCTTACTTTACAAATTACAATACTTAATCACAATTACAACACTTGAACTTTCGTTTGTCTTTCTGGTCTTCCTCACCACTGAAACTCACTCTGCAATCACACGGCTTCCACTCTTTCTTCTTCCTCTTCTTCGAGCTTTCCATCGACACATTTAAATTCAAAATGCCTCTGACCATCTTTCTTGCACTTGTATACTGGACAATTTGACAACTTGGCTCATCGGGGCTTCCGTGATAAAAGTTGACAATTATTGATGCATTCTATGAAGTTGCCTTCATCTGTCGGATTTTTGCTTTCGGCTATCCTTCAGTATCTAGAAGAAAAGTTTGGATACGGAATGTCCTCAAAATTCCTTTACACAAGGTGACTTCCAATAAAAACAATGTACTTGATACTGGGGCTATCAGCTTGCATCAAAATACAAGTTCTTGTTTTTACATAGACACTTGCACACAAAACTTTAAACTCACTAGGTAAATGAAACCTGTAATTGTCGATCTTGGAGCACCGAAGTACAACAAGAATCTACAACTTATAACATACTGGACATAATCAAACTAGTAACATGCTCTTGTGGCACCGAAGAACATTCAAGAACTGCAAGCTTGAACTACATCACTATGTTCAAAATTTGGTTCTTCTTTACAACTTAAACAATAAAAAAATAACCAATTTGACATAAAACTCTAACGAATGCAACCAAGAAAGGGAAAAAAGTTGTCGTGGACTTCGTACAACAACGACTTTGCACTGCCGACCAACACGCTGTAAATTGTAATGCGGCTCACGTCCTCTACACTTTAATTCGATGGCTGCTCTTTTATACAGTGGGCAACTATTGAATTTGGGCGAATTGTCCATGCACAGTGGTGGCTTATGCATGCACACGGTTACTCCCTCAAATCTTCAACCAAGCCAATCTAGTCTCCTAAAGTAAGCTTTATTCTAATTTAAGTGTTGTATTTTCTGAATTCGCAAGGACGATCATAAGCTATTGGCTTTGTCTGTAAAACATTATGTAGTAATAAATAGTCATGTAGCCTGACAATTTAGTAGGTGGATGGTTTCCTGAACACCGAAACCATGACATGTGCATGGCAATTTAGATTTTATACGAATTCTTCCGGATTAGCCAGATTAAGAGTTATTTTTTTTAGATTCTATACAAATTCTTTCGGATGTGCATGGCCATGTGTACAAATTCTTCTGGATTAGATTAGGAGTCATTTTTTTATTATTATTGATGTTTTGAATCCAATACTAATATCCTTATTATATTATTAGTCTCTGTCATAGATATAGAGGGACTATAGCAATCCATAATTGGTTGACTTAGTATTAATTTGTCTTTTGACTACAAATATTTGCATAATATCTAATGTTGGAACTAGGGAACAAAA
>SNQJ01S0000273.1:324967-368743 GCA_010110895.2 Picea sitchensis | reverse complement strand
CATTCATACATTCTGTGTGTAAAACCGTAACAACATAATAACCTATTTCATATATTCATTCAACATATGCGCGGAACCATCAAAACATATAAAATATTCATAAACTAGTCATTATATATGCACATTAGACAGAATAAACAAACACATCATAACACAAGGATTTAGCGTGGTTCACCCCAATTGGGCTATGTTCACAATGACTAACTTCTTATATTATTCATTCATAGTCTTCCTTACAATGGGTGTGCACTGCACTCGTACAATGATATTCAATAAAAACCCAAACGAGCCCAATTCGTTATCTGTTGTAGTGAACACATACCTCTAGACTAATATTCAAATCAAAGCTCATTCCCTAAACTTCTCTCTCACCTATCCTCTCTTCTACCCAAATCTTGTTATATATCTATAGTTTTACAATAGGGCTTATCCTGTTACAATGTGGACAAAATGTCCCAAAACTCTTAACTAGCTTTTTCCTTTTGCGTGTCAACTCCTTAAAATATGCTAATTGTCTTCCACGTGCGTTGCTCCCTTGTTGATTTGTCGTGCGATTCACTCATGCACGATTCTCAAAACTTACCCAAAATGTCTTCTCCAATAGTGGTTGTGGTGGGTTGGGGTTTTCCTCTCCTTGGATCTGCTTGTGGTGGTTTACATTTTCTTTGGGTTCCATTTTATAATATATGGTGCAATTTAATAAGAAATGACATATAAATTAGGTCAGTTTTTTAAATTATAATAAAAAAATTACAAAAACATCAATACATATTTTAAGAAATTAAAAAATCCATAAAATAATCATATTTCTTGTAAATTTTCTATAGTTATTTTTAAAGGGGAAATGTTAGGCAATGTAAGAGGCGACTATGAATTTTTTAGATGAGATTTCTCTAGAAGATTACAAATTTTACAATTTAGATTCTTTTAGAATATATTAAAATAATTGAATAAAATTAAAAATTGCTAGAGTGGGAGAAAAATAAGAGAAATAAAGCATACCTAGATTGATTGGGACATGGTGGAAAGATCATTTCCTTGCTCCTCCTCTCTGTTTTCTCAATGAATGTAAAATCACACCGTGCAATGTGTGCAAATAGACACAAATTGCACACACGATCCGTGAAAAATGACATGACAAAGGAACACTCATGCATTCTTAGGAACACACACATGTTCCTGCCAACGAGCCTATGTGGCACTCTAAGTGGAGGTTATAGATTTTCCAAACCTATATCATTAAGAACTCATGTGTGTTCCTACAAGAGTGTGTTCCTACTAACCTTGTTGCTACTTTTTCGTTCACCAACTTCGTGCACTCACCCTTACATAATTAACTAAGGGGAATGGAACAAGGTGTCAATATTTATTTCCTAGTGACCATTAGTCTCTCACTAGTGATGAATGGGTTGGGTTAGTTAAGTCCCAACCATGACATTATCCCCCATCATTGAAAATTTATACTTAAAGGGCATGTGGTAATTTTGTGCCCTTGGTACATACCAATAGATAGTACTTGAAGGGCATGTAGAAGCATGCCACTCTTAGTACATACTAGTAGGTAGTACTTGAAGGGCATGTATTGGTATGACACCCTTGGTATCATGCACTTGGAGAGTTGTCGACATTATGTATAGCTCTTGGTGCAAGGTACTTGAAGAGTTCTAGATGTTATGTCTAGCTCTTGGTACTGAATACTTGAAGGCTCTGAGGTAACTTGGTTTCGCTCTTGGTGTTGACTTTGAATCGATTTATGTGTACTTGTATATATCAATACTTTGGGAGAAAAGTATCCATCAACATTTCCTTTCTTTTTATCATGGGAAATTGAATGAATTGCATGAGTGGTTTAATTGATGATATAGATTTATGCACATTTTTATGAAAAATGAAATATAATTTACTTTACAATTGAATATGGAAATGCATATTTTAATGGAAAGAAAATCAATTTTATTTAAATAGAAAATAACAATTTCATGTGCACCCACTCAATGAGAAAAAAGAAAAGGGATCTAGGGAACATCTAAGATTAAAAATATGAAAAGTGGTTGGAATGTGACGAATAATCTCTATTTTGAATTTTAAATAAAGAATTACTTGTGCATGGAGTGACTTGTGTGGGTGAATAATATGCATTTAGTAATTAAAAAAGATCTAGGGAACATCTCAGATTAAAAATAGGAAAAAGAGGTTGGAATGTGATGAACAAACTCTATTTTGAATTTTAAATAAAGAATTACTTGTGCATGGAGTGACACATGTGTGGGTGAATAATATGTATTTAGTAATTAAAATAATTGGCATTTTGCATGAGATAGACAAATAGCATGACCCTCAAAAGCTATGTAAAAAATGAGGTATGGACTTAAGAGCTCACCTTTTGCACCCTAATGCTTCATGGATGTCATAATGTTAAAAATTTTCATGATGAAATGGTGTTGAGTTGGGTCTCAAGAGTTGTGTTTGTACTTTGGAGGTGGAGTCCTCATATATCCTATAAAAATTACACAATTTGAATGCTATCTTTTATACTCTTTTCATACTACCCTTTATAGCTCAAGGTTCATTAGAGGAAGAAGAGTACATGTTTAAGAATTGGTAGAGATGTCAAATGATAATATAATTTTTTTTTGAAAAGGGGAATTGGAGATAACACTTGGACTAAATTTATGAAAATTTCCAAAAGAATTAGCATATGTTTTAAGAGTTAAATATGTTTGAGAAAAATTATGGAAAGCAATTTCCTTTTTATTTTTTTGAATGGAACACAAGCATGGACACCCTTCGTGGTGGAGGTGGAGGGAACGTGGATTTCCCTTCATGTGCTAGTCTATTCATACAAATGTTGGATTTGTGCTAAAAAAAAAAAAAAAAAATGTGAACTTTGGGAATTTTGGCTGAAATAGGAAGGTGGATTGATTGCATTAAAAGGTGGATTGCTTATATTAAAAAAATATTGAATTTTCTCATTAGTATACTAGTAAATTTAGTAAATTTGGGTTGAAATAGGAAGGTGGATTGCTTGCATTAAAAGGTGGATTTCTTACAATAAAAAAAATATTGAATTCTTTAATTAATATACTAGTAAGACGAATATTAATATAATTGTATTTCTCTTCATGTTAACAAAGGAAATATAAAATTGTTATAATTGTATATATATAAAAAAAATATTAAAAATGGAATTTTGATTACATTTATGTCATGATTAATTTATATTATAATTAAATGTTTTATTTAAATAATTTATGTACCCTTCTAAAATAAGCCAAAAGCATCGAAAATAGTCCATGGTACCATCCTCTCATTAAAACTTCCTTCAGAATTATGTATACAACATATGTATAATGTGAAATCTTACGTAAACTAAATTCAAACTTCATAACTATGACTGCAATATATTTATAATGTGAAATCTTACATAAAGTAAATTCATTTTTTTTGGTTGGTTTATATTAAGAAGAGAATTAAACATAAACAATGCTATCCTCCCATTACAACTTCTTTGATATAATAAATATAATAATGTGCATAAACTAAAATTATAATGTGGAATCTATTTATAATGCCATTTTCTTCATTTCCTCAAAGCCCTCCATGAAACAATCGGACATTATGTTTGCATCAACATATGCCTTGTGAGCATAAACTTGCAGCACAACAACGTCCATATAACTTACAATACATACTTGGAGAGCCTGCATAACAATTTCCACAATCAGATAAAGTTATGTTCGGAATCATTAAATAACTAGGTTTTTAGAAAAACCAACACACAAACATTTTGGTTTCATGCAATAAATAAGAAAATAGTGGGAGGAATTTAAGTAGCCTGGTTGCTCACTTGAGGTACACCGGATACAAAGAAGGAAAAGCTTTTTACTGTATTCGCCCCTAGCGTTATCTTTTCCACTGGACCAACCATATTTGATATCATCATCATTGTATTGGTGATAAAATTGTATGAAGGTCTTGAAACGACCTGTATTAAGCTTACCATGAATGAAAAAAATATCAAGAGCTAATAACAAAATTTAATCCATTTGAGATTTGAGATTTTGACCATGAATGAAAAAAATAAAATCAAGAGGCAGTAACAAAATTCAATCCATTTGAGCTTTGAGATTTTGGCATGTTAAACATACTCGTGGCACTTTCAAACTTGCCAGATATCTCAGTAGTCTCGCAGTGATGAACATTCCCAAAGAAATCTTATGCTTGTCCATGTTACCCTTTATCCTTCTCATAAACTCCAAAGGATTCTTCAACGTTTCCATTATAGGTATCGACACTAGCAAAAAGCCAAAACAATTTCCCCAAGGTGTTTGGGCATTTTTTTTCAACATCTCATTTATGTTCTGCACATTTTACATCGTCATTAGATCTCAAAATAACATGCGCACATCCCAGCAAAGCAAAATGAATAAACGTATTTGAAGTGAGATAATGTTGTTTAACGTAGAACTTGTAATCCAGCCAATGCTCTCAAGTTTATCATAGATATTGCAGTCACTCTTGAATTCTTCATTTGTTTAATAACAACGTCTTTTGGCATCTCGAATCTCTTTTCGTAAGCATCTTGCAGACTATGTTCTCCAATTGCGCCCAAAGAGATTCATGAACTGTTACCTATTGTTCTTCAAAAAATAAAATCTAAACTAAAAAGAAATAAAACCAGGCCGCATCAAGGCCATTGCCATGAGAATGAAAGAAGCTAAAGTAGAAGTGTGAACAACGGGTCGGGCTGGGCTGGCATACCAGATGACAGGCGAATATGCAAGTAGCGTTGCATGCCGTAGAAAATTATTCCTGTCAGCACATCATTCACTGTCTGCAGAGCAAACAAAAAAAGATATAAGAACGCATTTCAATCAGACAATATGAATTAGTGTTGCTAGCATATGCTGATCACATACCCCTTCGATATAATTCTTAATTTGTTTGATATCCTCGAGCCGAAACGTAGCAGAAGAAAGAGCAACGGGCATTTTTTCGACTCCAGCAGGTCCTCGAATAGGCATCTGGGTATCAGCAATCCATCCTATTACTTTGAGCAAAGTGCTTATCAAATCAAGTAGTGTGTACCATACTACGAGAATCATATGACATAGTCTATGAACAAATTTAGCTAGGGTAATTCCGGACCGCTCCAATGAAATGGATTTAACACTACGTCTCTTGGCAGTGGGAAAAATCGGTGGGAGATTAGCATTGTCCACTCTTCTGGCAATAGAAAACAACGTGGATATCAAAGAAATACCATCTCCGAGGGCATGATGGATCCTAAAAATCATGGTGGAATCGGCCTTGCTGGTTTTGCAATCTAATAAGTGGACCTCCCACAGAGGACGTGACTGATCGAGAGGCTTAAGGGCCAATTTAGAGATATAGTCATCCACCCAGGCATCGTATGATTCCTCGCCTGGAGGGAACTCTGCAACAATTGTGTGGTCTTGGATGTTCACTATTGTTTTCTCCCATCACAAAACTCCTAGTTCATCCTTTTTCTGCAAAAAGAGCAGACAAATTAACGTCACAACCTCCACGCTATGTAGCAGATCAGTGTTATGTTTGCTCTGAAACAAACAAGACCAGCAGACATTGAGTACAGTATGTTTTCTTTGAAACACATGATATGGAGTAGTGTATAAATTAAGGGAAGTTATACTAAAGAGCAATGACCATTATACAAGAGAAAAGAGGATTGTTTGCCAAGGCGACGTCAGCGAGAACTTTCTTGTGGTGAGAGATATAAGATATGGGTTCTTCGTATTCAAAGACAACAAGTACTGATTGAGAGAGGAGCGAGCTATTGAGAGACTGGCTTATGAGGGTTACAGGCCACCCTTTCCCTTCGACTTCATCGTCAGGTTGGCACCAATTTATTCGCAACTTGAGCACCATGATATGAAACTAATGTTGTCGAATAACCAACAAAAAACTGGACGACAGAATCGAGCCGCTGATAAGAGAATGCAAAGTGTACTCATATATATTGCCAATGGTCTCTCATTACCTTTATATTTAAGGCGGTCTCTGAACAAATTTAATCATTTTTCCTTCTAAATTGGAAGTAGTTTATACTTAAATTTGTATTTTTCCTATATTATGGAGTTTTATCTTAAAAATATAGTTCGACTTGTGAATTTTTATCTTACTAACAATCGAATTTCAAATCATTCAAAATAAAAAATTGTATACATATTTCCTCATAAAAAACATAAATACACTCTAAAAAATTGAGCTTATTATTCCTTGTACTATATAAGCATATTCTAGTAGATGATAGAGTGCTACGTTGCAACAAGAAGGAGAGGTAAATGGAGTAGCTGGGCCATTTAATTTCAGACTTGGAAATCATTAAAATTAGGTGGAACATCAATAGAATAGTAAATGTATAAACTTAGAAATTGAGAGAGAATTATATCACTGCACTCTTACATACATACATAGGTAAATATATAGCTGGATTGAGATCCAACAGATTCCATATTTGGAGGGAGTGGTTGAGAAGATATCTTAACAGCCTCCTACAAATCTTCAATCAACCCAATCTAGTCTAAGCTTTATTCTAATACCCTCCCTTAATGCTTACTTTACAAATTACAATACTTAATCACAATTACAACACTTGAACTTTCGTCTGTCTCTGTCTGGTGACTGAAACTCACTCTCCAATCACATGGCTTCCGCTCTTTCTTCTTCCTCTTCTTCGAGCTTTCCATTGACACATTTAAAGTCAAAACGCCTCTGACCATCTTTCTTGCACTTGTAGACTGGACAATTTGACAACTTGGCTCATCGGGGCTTCCGTGATAAAAGTTGACAATTATTGATGCATTCTATGAATTTGCCTTCATCTGTCAGATTTTTTCTTTCGGCTATCCTTCAGTATCTAGAAGAAAAGTTTGGATACAGAATGTCCTCAAAATTCCTTTACACAAGGTGACTTCCAATAAAAACAATGTACTTGATACTGGCTACCCAGCTTGCATCAAAATACAAGTTCTTGTTTTTACATAGACACTTGCACACAAAACTTTAAACTCACTAGGTAAATGTAACTTGTAATTGTCGATCTTGGAGAACCGAAGTACAACAAGAATCTACAACTTATAACATACTGGACATAATCAAACTAGTAACATGCTCTTGTGGCATCGAAGAACATGCAAGAACTACAAGCTTGAACTACATCACTATGTTCAAAATTTGGTTCTTCTTTACAACTTAAACAATATAAAAATAACCAATTTGACATAAAACTCTGACGAATGCAACCAAGAAAGGGGCAAAAGTTGTCGTGGACTTCGTACAACGACGACTTTGCACTGCCGACCAACAGGCTGTAAATTGTAATGCGGCTCACGTCCTCTGCACTTTGATTCGATGGCTTCTCTTTTATACAGTGGGTGACTATTGACTTTGGGAGAATTGTCCATGCACAATGGTGGCTTATGCATGCACACGGTTACTCCCTCAATCTCATTCACTTTTGCAATGGAGTACTCTTTGTTCCCTGTTGCGGGTTTCTCATCCAGGGCATTTACGTCCTCCATATATTTAAGAGCCTCCTCTTGCTCTAACGGAATTTCCTGGTCTCTTTCATAATAACTACAGTAACCATCCTCTTCCTCCTCATCAAAGAAAAATACATAGTTTGCTATTGTAAAAAATTTCCATGTTCAAAATAGTGATTACCTTGTACGTGATTCAACAACGATTTATGTGACAGATGATGGCTAAAATAGATGATGACTAGAATAGATGGCTCCAACAACAGATCTATACAGACTGCTCCAATTCCATGGATTCAACGCACAGGAAGTCCTCCTTGCAGATGTCTTGATTTTCCACATGCATAGACCACAGTGCAACGATCTCTTCTTATCTCACACAACAGTACCTTTTCCCAACCAACGATCGAGGAGTCAATCTTGCAGCGGCAATCAATCTTCACACATAAATAAAAAATTCAACACACCTAATCTACCTATGTACAGGATAATAGCCTCTCAATCTATTTCATATTCCTGGGCACTCCGTGAGGAGCTAAGCCCAGCCAAGCTCTGATACCAACTCAGAAATTGAGAGAGCATCCATGATTACACAAAAGACTTAATTGTATTACTGCACTCTTACACACATACATAGGTAAATATATAGCTGGATTCAGATCCAACCGATTCCATATTTGGAGGGAGTGGTTGAGAAGATATCTCAACAGCCTCCTACAAATCTTCAACCAAGCCAATCTAGTCTCCTAAAGTAAACTTTATTCTAATAAGTGTCGTATTTTCTGAATTCACAAGGACGATCGTAAGCTATTGGCTTTGTCTGTAAAACATTATGTAGTAATAAATAGTCATGTAGCCTGACAATTTAGTAGGTGGATGGTTTCCTGAACACCGAAACCATGACATGTGCATGGAGATTTAGATTCTATACAAATTCTTCTAGATTAGCCAGATTAAGAGTTATTTTTTTAGATTCTATACAATTCTTCCGGATGTGCATGGCCATGTGTACAAATTCTTTCGGATTAGATTAGGAGTCATTTTTTTATTATTATTGATGTTTTGAATCTGATACTAATATCCTTATTATATTATTAGTCTCTGTCATAGATATAGAGGGACTATAGCAATCCATAATTGGTTGACTTAGTATTAATTTGTCTTTTGACTACAAATATTTGCATAATATCTAATGTTGGAACTAGGGAACAAAAAACATTTCTTTTTATATAATAAAAAATACCATATATGTCATGATGTGATTGGATAAGAGATTGGAGGTCTTATTGTTGGCTTTGCTATTCGCAATGTTTTATATGTGAGCATATCCAAACTTTTTTATAGTATACAGTCTTTTTAAATCATATATTTTTTATGCATTTCTTGAAGCTCAATTCATGCTAGCATTAGTTCGAATGTTTTTCTTAGCATTTTTTGCTAGCTAAATTTATCTCAATGTTTGATATGCTAGCGTATCCAAGGTTTGTCTATTTTTTATTATTATTAAGTACTTAACTTATGTAAATCATGCCACAAGTATTCTTTCTTAAATGTTTACACAACTAGAGGCACTTGGACGGTTCTAACAGCCAGCCTTAAATGTTTACCTACATGCCTCAGAGCCTTAAATGTTTACTTAACATGTATATCACATCACGGAAAAGGCCGGACATAAAAATATAAATAAATTTGAATAATTAATTGAATAAAATTTAACAAAACATTATCACACATTAATATGAATACTATATTGAATATTAATATTGCACTATAGATATCATAAATTTAATTTATAGTTTATGAATGAGAGTAAATGGGTGGGTTGCAAGTTGCACTGCATGTGGTATCCATGCATAATTTAATATTCGGGAATTAGTTTTATTTGAAATTTATAAAAAATTATTAATGTCTGTTACATCAATGAAGGTTCGAGGGTGTTCCGTGATATACATTTTTCACCCAACAGTTCTCTCATATACATTTTGCACCCAACAATTCCGTCATATACATGAGAGAATAGTATAACATTATATAGCATTATATAAAATTACTATAAATCTTGGTACAATTTTATAATATTCTATAAATTACTCAGTCTCATGTATATGAGAGAATTGTTGGGTGCAAAATGTATATGAAGAAAGTGTTGGGTGCAAAATGTATATCACTGAACAAGCTAGATATGAAAAATGAAAAATGTGAACCCGTGACTCCGTAATTGTTGGGTGCAAAATGTATATGGCCGAAGTTTGGTACAAAAAGTATATTACGGAACAAGCTCTACATGAAAAACGAAAAATTAAAATAAATTTCACCTTTACTATCATAAACAAATCAAAATTCCAAAATTTAAAATTTACATTTAAAAACCTTAAAAATAATATTGAATAAAATTTAAATAATTGTTTATACTATTCATTATATAAATTACTATAAATCTTGGTACAATGTTACGATATTCTATAAATTACCCAGTCTCATGTATATGAAGGAAGTGTTGGGTGCAAAATGTATATCGCGGAACAAGCTAAAAAATGAAACATGTAAACTCGCAACTCCGCCAGATTAGGATGACTCAGTAATTGTTGGGTGCAAAATGTATATGGCTGAAGTGTTGGGTGCAAAAAGTATATCAGGGAACAAGATGGACATGAAAAATGAAATATGAAAATAAATTCCACCTTTATTATCATAAACAAAATGAAAATTCCAAAATTTAAATAATTGTTTATATCATTCATTAAGTAAAAGTGTTATAACATTATATAAATTACTATAAATCTTGGTACAATGTTATAATATTCTAGTCTCATGTATATGACGGAATTGTTGGGTGCAAAATGTATATGACGAAATTGTTAAGTGCAAAATGTATATCACGAAACAAATTGGACATGAAAAATGAAACATGTGAACCCGCTACTCCGTCAACCCACGACTCCGATGGCGGAAGTGTTGGGTGCAAAAACTATATCACGAAACAAACTGGACATGAAAAATGAAAAATGAAAATAAATTCCACCTTTATTATCATAAACAAAATCAAAATTTCAAAATTCCAAATTTACATTTAAAAATGTTAAAAATAATATTGAATAAAATTTAAATAATTGTTTATACCATTCATTAAGTAAAAAGTGTTATAACATTATATAAATTACTATAAATCTTGGTACAATGTTATAATATTCTATAAATTACTAAGTCTCATGTATATGACGAAATTGTTGGGTGCAAAATGTATATGACGGAAGTGTTGGGTGTGAAATGTATATCACAGAACACTCTTGACATGAAAAATGAAAAAAGTGAACCCGCGACTCAGTCAACCCACACTACGTAATTGTTGGGTGCAAATTGTATATGACGGGGGTGCAAAATGTATATCAAATGAAAATTAAAAATAAATTTTATCTTTATTATCATAAACAAAATCAAAATTCCAAAATTTCAAATTTACATTTAAAAAAGTTAAAAATAATATTGAATAAAATTTAAATATTTGTTTATACTGTTCATTAAATAAAAAGTGTTATAGCATTATATAAATTACTATAAATCTTGATACAATGTTATACTATTCTATAAATTATTCAGTCTCATGTATATGACAAAATTGTTGGGTGCAAAATGTATATGACGGAAGTGTTGGGTGCAAAATGTATATCACGGAACAAGTTCGACATGAAAAATGAAAAATGTGAACCTGAGACTCCGCCAACCCGCGACTCCATAATTGTTGGGTGAAAAAAGTATATCGTGGAAGTGTTTGGTGCAAAAAGTAACAAGCTCGACATGGAAAATGAAAAATTAAAATAAATTTCACCGTTATTGTTATAAACAAAATCAAAATTCCAAATTTACATTTAAAAACGTTAAAAATAATATTGAATAAAATTTAAATAATTGTTTATACTATTCATTAAGTAAAAAATGTTATAGCATTATATAAATTACTATAAATCTTGGTACAATGTTATAATATTTTATAAATTACTCCGTCTCATGTATATGACAGAATTGTTAGGTGCAAAATGTATATGACGGAAGTGTTGGGTGCAAAATGTGTACATGAAAAATAAAAAATGTGAACTGGCCATGAAAAATGTGAACCCGCCACTGGACATGAAAAATGAAAATTAAAAATAAATTTCACCTTTATTATTATAAACAAAATCAAAATTCCAAAATTTCAAATTTACATTTAAAAAAGTTAAAAATAATATTGAATAAAATTTAAATATTTGTTTATACTATTCATTAAATAAAAAGTGTTATAGCATTATATAAATTACTATAAATCTTGATACAATGTTATACTATTCTATAAATTATTCAGTCTCATGTATATGACAAAATTGTTGGGTGCAAAATGTATATGACGGAAGTGTTGGGTGCAAAATGTATATCACGGAACAAGTTCGACATGAAAAATGAAAAATGTGAACCTGAGACTCCGCCAACCCGCGACTCCATAATTGTTGGGTGAAAAAAGTATATCGTGGAAGTGTTTGGTGCAAAAAGTAACAAGCTCGACATGGAAAATGAAAAATTAAAATAAATTTCACCGTTATTGTTATAAACAAAATCAAAATTCCAAATTTACATTTAAAAACGTTAAAAATAATATTGAATAAAATTTAAATAATTGTTTATACTATTCATTAAGTAAAAAGTGTTATAGCATTATATAAATTACTATAAATCTTGGTACAATATTATGATATTCTATAAATTACTTAGTCTCATGTATATGACAGAATTGTTGGGTGCAAAATGTATATGACAGAAGTGTTGGGTGCAAAATGTATATCACGAAACACTTTGGACATGAAAAATGAAAAATGTGAACTTGCAACTCTGTCAATCCGCGACTCTGTAATTATTGGGTGCAAAATGTATATCAACAAGCTCGACATGAAAAATGAAAATTAAAAAAAAAAAATCACCTTTATTATTATAAACAAAATCAAAATTCAAAATTTACATTTAAAAACTTTAAAAATAATATCGAATAAAATTTAAATATTTGTTTATACTATTCATTAAGTAAAAAGTGTTATAGCATTATATAAATTACTATAAATCTTGATACAATGTTATAATATTCTATAAATTACTCAATCTCATGTATATGAAGAAATTGTTGGATGCAAAATGTATATGACAAAAGTGTTGGGTGCAAAATGTATATCACGAAACAAGCTATGCTAACCCGGACTCCGTAATTGTTGGGTGCAAAATGTGTATGATAGAAGTGTTGGGTGTAAAATGTATATCACAGAACAAACTCGACATGAAAAATGAGAAATAAAAATAAATTTTACCTTTATTATCATAAATAAAATCAAAATTCCAAAATTTCAAATTTACATTTAAAAACTTTAAAAATAATATTGAATAAAATTTAAATAATTGTTTATACTATTTATTAAGTAAAAAGTGTTATAGCATTATATAAATTTGTATAAATCTTAGTACAATGTTATAATATTCTATAAATTACTCAGTCTCATGTATATGACGGAATTGTTAGGTGCAAAATGTATATGAAGGAAGTGTTGGGTGCAAAATGCATATCGGAGAACAAGCTGGACATAAAAATGAAAAATGTGAACCCGCAAATGTATATCACTGAACAAGGTGGACATGGAAAATGAAAAAATAAATATAAATTTCACCTTTATTATCATAAACAAAATCAAAATTAGAAAATTCCAAACTTACATTTAAAAAAAATATTGAATAAAATTTAAATAATTGTTTATACTATTCATTAAGTGAAAAGTGTTATAGCATTATATAAATTACTATAAATCTTGGTACAATGTTATAATATTCTATTAATTACTGAGTCTTATGTATATGAGGGATTTGTTGGGTGCAAAATGTATATGACAGAAGTGTTGGGTGAAAAATGTATGTCACCGAACAAAATGTATGTCCTAATTGTTGGGTGCAAAATGTGTATCACGGAACAAAATGGACATGAAAAATGAAAAATAAAAATAAATACCTTTATTATTATAAACAAAATTAAAATTCCAAAATTCAAAATTTACATTTAAAAACGTTAAAAATAATATTGAATAAAATTTAAATATTTTTTTATACTATTAATTGAGTAAAAAGTGTTATAGCATTATATAAATTACTATAAATCTTGGTACAATGTTATAATATTCTATAAATTACTGTCTCATGTATATGACGAAATAGTTGGGTGCAAAATGTTTATGACGGAAGTGTTGGGTGCAAAATGTTTATGACGGAAGTGTTGGGTGCAAAATGTATTTTACGGAACAAGCGGGACATGAAAAATGAAAAATGTGAACCCGCTACTCCGTAATTGTTGGGTGCAAAATGTATATGATGGAAGTGTTGGACGCAAAATTTATATCATGGAACAAGATGGACATGAAAAATGAGAAATAAAAATAAATTTCACCTTTATTATCATAAACAAAATCAAAATTCCAAAATTCCAAATTTACATTTAAAAATGTTAAAAATAATATTGAATAAAATTTAAATAATTGTTTATACTATTCATTAACTAAAAAGTGTTATAGCATTATATAAATTACTATAAATTTTGGTACAATGTTATAATATTCTATAAATTACTAGTCTCATGTATATGACATAATTGTTGGGTTCAAAATGTATATGATGGAAGTGTTGGGTGCAAAATGTATATCACGGAATAAGCAACCCGCTACTCCCCCACGACTCCTTAATTGTTGGGTCACATGGGTTATGTATTAAATATTTCATGTACTATCAAACTTAGATACTAGGAACCTTCGTTGATGTACCATACATTAATAATTTTTTAGCATAGTTAGTATCTATTGTGCAATCCACAACCTTTACCTTGGATTCGTTGTCTTAAGATGGATCTTGGTATTGGATTCAAAATGTTCATAAAAATAACTCCTATTGTGGCTAATTTCAAAGAATTCGAATTTCACACTACATGAATCTTAAAACAATATTAAATGTTACTTATATAGGATTAAATGTTTTGTCTCTAGGTGTTATTTGCTATCATTCATATACTATAGAGTATTAAATGTAACATATTGAGTATTAAATGCTTTGTCCATCCCTTAGTGTTATTTGTTATCATCTATATACTATAGAGTATTAAATGTAACATATCAAGTATTAAATGCTTTGTTCATTCCGGTTATTTGTTATCATCCATATATACATTATAGTAATAGTGAACTATCTTAAAGAAATGAAAAGAGTGTATGCTAGTCTACGATGAAAACAATGTTTGGGTAGATACTAAACCTAAGGATGTCATTGACTTTGGTGGGCAAGATATCACTATTTTCAAATATGAGAATAAGCTTCTTCGGGATCAGTTAGACCTTAAAGAGAAAGAACAAGAAAAATATAAAGAATATGCTCTTAGAATTGAAGGGCTTTCAGCTAATATTGAATTGCTGTGAGCTAAGAATAAATTATTTTATGAAGATAATTGTCTTCTAAATGAATATAATAAATCATTGTCTGGTAAGATTGACTTGATGTCTGATCAGATTGCTAGTCTTCAGAAGCTGTTAGACAAGAAAGAACATATAGTTGAGACGCAAGAGGAGGATTATGACCATCTTATTAGAAAGTTAATGGATAGTCAAGAGTTGTCTGCTTAGATTGCTAGTCTTCAGGATGAGGTTGCTAGTCAAGCTCATCTTCAGGATCAGGTTTCTAGTCAAGCTCATATGATTGCTAAACTGGAGGCTAAACTCGAAGATAAGCAACAGTTAGCCGCTAAGCTTCCAGAGGTACTAGTTATTGGCCCTATTACTGAATCACCAAGATTACCACCTACTATGTTCAATCACCCTACAAAGGGTAATAAGGGGAAGTTGGATAAGAAGCTCTGAAGGGATCTGCAACGAAGGGATAAGAAGGCTAATAAGAAGCCTAAGCCGCCTAAGGAGAAGAAGTTGCCTTGAGTAGCAAGATAGGGTTGCTAGATACGGGATGGTAGCGAGATCAGTTGGAATTGCGTTAGACGAGTACGCAGTCTGTTCCTACCAAGTCAGAGGATGCTGAGACACCGAGTACGCCTCTCTGGGAGGCGCTAGATGCCAAGCAAGGCAAGGGGCTAGGGTAGGTTCCTAGCAAGGCAAAGATGTGATCAACGCATGAATAGGCGCCAATCCTAACGCCAATACTTGTCTATCAAGGCAGGGTATGTTCGACCCTTTAGGGTAATAAGTCTCTATCAAACCCTTTCAGGAATTATTCAATTCGTCCCCATCTGTTTTGATGCATTACGTTCGCCGAGTACGAAGTCTGTTCCTATATCTGTTGGGACAAAGGCATACCACCGGTTCAATTAGCGAGGGCTAGAATTAGTAATGCCGAAACACTCTTTTTAGCTTCAATCTGGTGAAAGAAGCGCTTCACTGAAGCTGAGATGTGAGAACATGTAGGTTTTAGTACCCCTCCCTATTTTAGAGATGTGGTGGAAAGGTGTGCCCAGATTCGAATTGGGGAGAACGCTAGAAAGCGCTATTTACCCACAAATACACACCCTTTTATTTGTTATCATCCATATATACATTATAGTAAAAGTGAACTATCTTAAAGAAATGAAAAGAGTGTAGTTATCCATATTTCAAATAATAAAATGTTATTCAATAATTAGTTAATGAATGAACAATTTTTTTTTTTAATTAATTTAGAAAATGAAAAGAGTTTAGTTATCCATATTTTAAATAAACAAATGTTATTCAATAATTAGTTAATGAAAGAACAAATTTATTTATTGAAATTTGGACATTTTAATTTTTTGTTTTTATTTGTTTATTTATTTTTATTTAAAAAAAWTTTATAGTAAAAAAATAATTTTTTAGATCATGGTCTATATATTTTGTAAAGACATTTATGGTTATGCATAGTATAGTTATTTGTTTAGGCGTTTATGGTTATGCATAGTATAATTATTTATGTTTTAGATGTTCCTACCCACATGTTAGAGAGGCATTTTGGATAAGCTTTGAGATCTGCCCCAAAAGGAAATCAAAGGGAAAAAGACAATTAAAATATGGACCAGAGTGCACGACAAAGTGTATGCCAAGGAGCGTGACAAAAGGATGCACAATGAAGCAGAAGCCAAGGAACGCGAAAAAATGATGTGTGACAGAGCAACATGCAAAAGGTGGAAAACAATTATAAACTGTGGGGTTTGGGGACATTTTGTCCACTTTTGTAACGGGCTTATCCCTATTGGTATGTATAAATATTTAAGAGGGGAAATAATGAGGGAGAAAGGCAACGTATGATAGTGTATGTAAGTGGAGAATTCTTTTGGGGCAAGGGAGTTGAGCGAATGAAGGAATTTGTAGCATGAATGAAGAGTGAACTCGTAAATCTGTGTGTTATGTTATGTTTGCATTATTTGTTTTTTTTCTGGTTTATGTTGAATGTATGGATCATATTTGATGTTGTAATGTTGCGCATAAACTTTGTTTCATAACAAAGTAACTGTTAAGCTATGAGAGTTGCACATAGAAGTAAAGGACTCGAATGATGCCTCACTTCACCTCATCACTACAGAACCTTGGTTCCTCCAACCCCTCTAGATGCCTCGGGGGAGACTTCACTTTCTTTGCAGGTGATGCCAAAAGGGATGGTATCTAAGGGTTTTTTGGTATTTGAATGATTAACCTCGGGTCTCCCCCTTACGCGCCAACAAATGGTTTTGTTTCCAAGATCAGGAATTGTAATTGAGGGGAATGTTATGGAGACTAAATAGAGAAGAAATTGAAGAATGGTTGGAAAGAAAGACATGAGTATTTTACAGAGAACATAACATAAACCCTAGGTTCAATGACAAACAATGGTTACAAAGGTATGTTTTCACAGATCTCTATGAAATTTTCTTTCGTGAATTTTCGATTATTTTAACTAAATGGTTAGGAAGACTAGTGGAGAATGTTTGGGGATACAAAACATAATCCCTAAGAAACTGGGATCCTAAATTGATTAGACAACTCAATACGGTAAGTAATAAGGTTTCTCGTGCAGTAGATTTCTCATTGAGTAGTATATTGGGGGGTTATGTTACAGAGTTTGCAGTAGATTGTACCCAATATTATAGTGTCACGGAGAGGGACTTCTTCAAGGTTCCACACAGAAGATATTTGAATGCATTATCCACTTGGATAAATATACTACTATGCGAAAATAATGTCATGAAGATGGAATCTCACAACTAAGCACCTTCGTGCACATAGGGGAATTGGGGGATGACTGGAGGAAGGTCTAAGAGTGGGAAGGATGAGTAAGGAGCAGATGGATTGAGGATGTTTAGGGAGGATACTGACTCACAAGAAGAGATTGTAGTATTTCACTATGGAAAAGGGTTTAGATACAACAAGAATGAGACTCTAGTTGGAAAAGGAGAGAAACACGGAGAATTTGAGGAAAGTGACCACTGCGCAAAACTTCACATCACATCGTAGAGAGAAAGGAAAAGAAAAGAAAGAGATCCTTAGTGCCATCGAGCAAAAGAAGGAATTCCATCTTTGATTGGAATCTGTGTTGAAACCACGACCCCGTGTGCGTCATTAACGATTGAAGCAGGAACTGAGAGTTGTTCAAGAGAAATTGTAATAAGTGGAGGAAGTCATAGAAATAGTCAGAATAGTGGGAGTATCATAGCAAACCAGATTTAGTTGACATCACCAAGGGTAAGTACAACACCTAATACAATGGCAAGGGTATATCATACATTAAGAATGTGAGAGTTTCATGGAACAGGGTCGGAGGACCCTGAGAAACACTTGTTTGTATGCGAAAAAAATGGTCTGCRAAGAATGTCTAGGACGAGGGGACAAAAATCACGCAGTTGGCCATGACATTCATAGGTCATGCAATACTATGGTATATGAAGTTTCAGACAACTACACCAACCATACAGTCGAGAACTTGGTATAGATCGAACACTCATTATTAAAAGAATTCATGAAGTTGAAATGTGAATCTCAATGTATTACATAACTGAAGGAAATTAAGAAAGTGCAGAATGAGACAATATGGGATTATGACCAGAGATTTAAAGATGTGATGGGTTGACTAACCTTTAAGATCCCTGATGAGAAACATAGATCATGGTTTATAGCATGCCTATTGCTACACATTTGTTGTCTGTTAACACAACAGAAGGTCACGTCATAGCCGGAAGCTTTAGAAATTGTAATGAAATTGGAATCATCTCCTATAGGAGATGGAACAAGTATTGCACATGTACAATCAAATTTGGATGCGTTGATAATTTAATTATTAGAGATAACGAAGGAGAAGGAAAATCGTGAACATGTTTGTTGTATAACATGCAAGATAGAAGGCCATAGAAAGGAAGAGTTCCCAACCTTCATGCAGTATATGGCCATAGGAGAAACGAACCCGTTGGCAGGAGGAGTGGGGTGATATGAGATATGTAAGACGTGGGGGCATCATCCAACTTCTTGTCCCTTGCTGCAGAAATATCAGAGCACCCCTAGAAATTTATTCTATAACTTTTGCAAATCGGTAGGACACGATGAGAAAATATGTCATTCATTCGACTTGATAAGAGAGCACACTTCAGATGTGTACATAATCCAGGAGGAAAATATCGCAGCAGAGGGAGGAATTCCATAGTATAACACTCCAAGAATTGGATGAAGTTTTAAAATACTTAGGATTCCAGCTAAAGCCGAATAATTATAGAAAAGTAGATTGGATGTGGTTGTTATAAAAACTGGAAAAAAGGATAAAAGGCTGGATCTTTCGATGGCTCTCTCAGGAAGACACATTGGTGCTGGTGCTATCAGTATTAGAATCTATTCTTGTATATTGGATTTCAATGGCATGGATACCCAAAGGTATTTTAGAAAACATCAGGAATATTTTCTTCAAATTTTTGTGGGAGGGATCAAAGGACCACTATGTTTTACCATAGGTAAAATGGGAAGTGTTGGCAACACCAAAAATGCTTGGAGGATGGGTATTAAATAAAATTTTACTTTTATCCAAAGCACTAGCTGCCAAGTCGAGCTAGCGATTGATCAACATAGAAAAATTATGCACCAAGGTGGTCAGCTAGAAGTACATTCACCGAGAGAATTTAGAGGAATGGATTAGGAATCTAACCAAGGGATGAACAAACATCTCAATCATATGGAAATCCATTTTAAATTCATTTCCGATCATTGGAGAGGGTTTATCCTAGAGTGTAGGAAAATGAAACAATTTTTGGGTAGGTACAAACCCGTGCAATGGAAGTGGAAACTCCCATATTCTACCAAATGAGCTAGTTAGGCAACTCAATACAAATGGATATTTTTATCTCATCCAAATTGTTGATCATATCTACTCTTATATTTGGTCCTAGGAATGGAAAGGGGTAGATCGGATCGGGTTAGGGGAAGAATTCTACGATGTCTGGGTCACTTTCATAAGGGACTTAAATAGAGAACATATAAGAACAACAAAAAGGGAAGATGAGTTGGTGTGTCAAAATTCCCCATTTGGGAATTATACACCAAAATTAGGATACTCACAGCTCAATATAAATCTCCTCCAAAGAGAGATTTCTTGGTGGTGGAGGGGCATAGGAAAGAGAAAGTACCCTTTAAAGGATCGTATTTTTATGTGGTTTCTGATAAGGAACAAAATTCCCACCTTGGACAAAATGAAGTGTCGAAATATAGAAGGATTGGGATGGTGTTCAATGTGAAAAGTTGATGAGGAATCTAGAGTGCACATTTTTATTGCTTTCCCCTTTGCCAAGGAGATATGGGAGGGATGCTAGAGTGCACATTTTTATTGCTTTCCCCTTTGCCAAGGAGATATGGGAGGGATGCTATTATGCCCTTGGTCGTCAATGCATTTGGCAGGGTAAATCTATTGAAGAGGCCTGGAAGGATTGGAATGCATAGGCCATGAACAATAACATAAAGTATTTACCACCGATGTATATTGGGAGTGTGGATAGCCGTGAACACTTAAAAATTTTCAATGACAAAACCACCTTGCCAGAGCTCATTGCAGCTTAAAGAATGAGTATTTTATCTCACTTTCCACAAGACAAATAAGCTACTATTGTTCATTTTGTTCAGGAGGAACACAAATATTTTCTAGGCTTTGTGATTTCTTTGACGGAGCCTCTCAAAGAAATAACACAATGCAAAAATATATTGTCTATTCTTGCTGAGGTATTGATCTCCACGTCATAGTACACTTATTAATATGATCTTCTAGGAAACTTAATCCATTATACTTCGGCATGATTCTTTCATTCTTTGTTCCGAATCTGACTTGTAATAAACTTTTGCACTATTGTTGGTTTCTTATTCCATCCTTGTGCGCAACCCACCATCTCGCAGGGGTTTCTCTCAGCGCAACATCTAAAGCTAATAATATTTTTTGATCTAATATTTGTAATTCAAATTCTCTTATAAAAGAAACTACATCATTTATCCCACGATACCTTGGAGGTTCAACTATTTTAGTTCCAATCCATCGTAATGCATGGGTAATCCTAGCGCATTTTCTCGTTAATACTTCATGCGTATTTGGTACCAATTCTTCAAGGCTTCTTCTGAGTTTGATGCACATGAGATGATACTCCCCCAACTAAGTATGCCTTCAACTATATGATTCACATAATCGTCCATCCACACAGACACTTGGTTCTACATACCTTCTTCCTTCAATGGGGTCTAATGGCATGGTTACCTTCAAGTATTCTACTTCGAATACTATCTGTATTTTCTTTGGGTAAATAATAGTTTGATTATAAAATTCCCAATCAAGTCCCAATACTGTTGGATATGGTGTACTGCCATCTACTATTTTGGTCACTTCCAAGTCTGCTACACTGCACACTCCATCAATAATGACACTTACTCCTGTCAACTTTCCAACTGGAACAATCTTATGCTCGTTTGCTAATCTCAACTCGATAGGAGACCAAATCATCTTTGGTTGGCCCATCATCTCCCAAGTCCGTCTCAAGATAACATTCACATCAGAGCCTAAATCCATAATGATATTGTCCATTTAGTAATCTCCTATCTGTGCATTGAGCCAAAACTCCCTATTTGTTTGCTTCTTACTATGCAACTGGTTAATTTCTCTTTTTGCGACAGGTTTCTATTTCTCTTGGGAAAAATGGTCAACCATTCCACGCAGACTACTCAAATCGGATTCATCTTTCATTAATTCTAAACAACTTCTTTAGAAAATTTTCAAAGTGCTTATCTTTTCAACTTTCTTTTCTGAATGGTCATAGACTAGAGGATTATCAAACATTGGTGGTCTATCATACAAGGGTGTCATAATCAAAGTTGATGTTATCAAGTCTGCACCCATCAATTCTTTTATTCCTTACTAGTAGGTCTCTTTCTCTTTCCTCAGATCAAACAATGGTAATGGATCTGATGCTTTCCTTACCCACTAGTTAATTGTATTCCCTTGATCTTTCACATCTACTTTGGTTATCATCCCTCCGTGCATAACTACTGCTATCTTAGGTTGTTCATCATGTGCCTCTACTGCTATCATTTGTACATTTGTGTTCCTCTTTTCTTTCCATTTTTCTATCAACTGTGGGCAATCTTCCATCGCATGGTCTAGTGCTCTGCAATATGTACATGTCATGTAGGGATTCAAACAGTCTCTATCCAAGTGTCGAGGTTTATTATAATTATAACATATAATAGGTCCTCTTCCTCGACCAAATCTTCCTCTTCCATGACCTCTAAATCCTCATCTTCATCCTTGATTATAAAATCCTCTGGGAGAATTAAACTATGGGTATCCCCTTCTTGCTTCTTCACCTTGGACTCTATAATCATCTACAATGCACTCTCTCATCAGGTCCAACACGTGACAATCCTTCTCATCATATCTGATGGACTTACAAAAATTGAAAAACATATTCCTCTCTGGTGTTTCGACATCAATCGACAGTTATGAGGGTGGTGACCCACCATCTTGCAAATTTCACAACATAACCCTAATGGATTTGGAGTTCCTGTATTCAAGTATTGTTGGAATGTTGGATGCTCATCTTTATGATGCCCTTCTTTTTTACAGGTGATATACCAGACTCTCTCATGCTTTTCTTTTCCTTTCATAACTTCCTGCAACTGAATAGTTAGTGAAACCAAATGTGACTAAACTTTATCCATCCCCACGTTATTTTCTCCTACAAGGGACACTTCCAATTTCATAACAATTTCCATATCTTTTGACTGCATCGCAATATTCTGTTGCATCAAAGGGCAATGTATATGTGGAAATAATCCTGCAATAAACCACTCTCTATGTTTTTCATCAAGAATTTGGATCGTTAGCTGGTCTTTCAATATCTTAAACCTTTCTTCATAGTCCCATACTAATTCATTTACTATCTTCTTCATCTCTTTCATCTCTATAATGCACCACGACTGAGATTTAGGCTTCTTGAATTATTTCAACAAAGCTTGTCTTACCTCTACCAATGTTCTTGTCTCTCCCGTGGGTGTGGTATTCTGATATTTCATATACCATAATAGTGCACGATATCTGATGGTCATCACCAACTATGCAATCTTCACATCACCGTCTTGGACATTATTTACATTCTATATTGTGTCTCGAATGAACACATGTTTTTCTTGATCTTCTAAGCCAATCCCTTGAAAGAGAGGCATCCTTAACTTGGGATCTACCCCCACCATCGTGTTTTGCATGGTATTCTTTCCTGATAACACTAAGTGATTC
This sequence comes from Picea sitchensis, assembly GCA_010110895.2. Lineage (NCBI taxonomy): Eukaryota > Viridiplantae > Streptophyta > Pinopsida > Pinales > Pinaceae > Picea > Picea sitchensis. Next base: position 345,443 of record SNQJ01S0000273.1, on the reverse strand, counting down.
TTACTAAATGTACTACTTCCACTACTTTGATTACTTCTACTACTATCTTTACTTCCTCCACTAACTACAATTGACAAAAATTATGATCTCACCTTAGTTCTTGGTGATGCAATGGAGTCATGGTTTCGACACATAGTCTGATCTCAGTGGGATCTTCTTCTAGTGGACTAAGCTGACAGATATTTTCTTTTGTGCACAGACTCCCTTTGATCTAGAATATTGCACCAGTGTCTCTTTCCTTGATTTCATAATTCTTCCCTTCTCTCTCAACCATAATTCTCTTCTTATTCGGTCTAAATCTCTTACCACTACACAATACTCCAATCTCTCCATTCATCACACACTCTTCTTCACTCGACATCCTCAACCCGTCTGTTCCTCATTACTTTTCTTCATCCCTCTCTTCACTCAGACCATTCCCTGGTCATCCCCCAATTCCCCTATGTGTACGAAGGTGCTTAAAAATCATATTCCATTGTCATCACTCATTTTTCACATAACATCATCTTAATCCATGTAGATATTAACTTTTGGTATCTTCCAGTGGTCCCTTGAATAATTTTGTTTCAACAACATTGTACGACTGAGTACAATCTATGGCAAATTCAGTAACGTAAACTCGCAACACAGTATCCAACCAACAATTAATTGCATGTGATGTCTTATTGCTTACTGTAATAACTTTTCGAATCAATTCAGGATCCCAATTCCTAGGAACCAAAGTTCTATATCTTCCTATCTATTCAATAAATCTTTGGATCCACTTCGCTAACACATTCGGGAAGTCAACAAATAAAATTTCATGCAAATATATATATAAAAAAATACATTTGTAACCATTCTTCTGCACTGATCTATGGATTCTAATTCTGGTCTACTACAAACTTGATCTCCTTAGTATTCCACCATTCTCCAATTTCCTCTCAGTAGGCCTCCTCATCCCCCTCATTCGTAGATCCTGGTCCTAGAAACATAACCATTTGTTGGAACAAAGTGGGAATACCTGAGGTTAAACCTTAATTCACCAAAAAATCCCAAGATACTGGCCCTTTTGGCATCACCTGCAAGGAGGTGAAGTCTCACCCGAAGTACATATTGGGACTGCATGAACCAGGCTTCCGCAGTCATGGGGGAATATGAGTCATTCATTCTTTACTGTTTAGTTAACATTCATTCATACATTTTGTATGTAAAACTATAACAACATAATAACCTATCTCATATATTCATTCAACATATGTGCGGAACCATCAAAACATCTAATGTATTCATATTAACTAGTCATTATAGGTTTGCATTAGACAGAATAAACAAACACATCATAACATAACGATTTAACATGGTTCACCCCAACTCGGCTATGTCCACAACGACTAGCTTCTTATATTATTCATTCATAGTCTTCCTTACAATGGGTGCACACTGCGCTCATACAATAATCTTCAGTAAAAACCCAAACCTACCCAAGTCATTCTATGCTCCAGTGCACACATACCTCTAGACTAATATTCAACTCAAAGCTCATTCCCTCAACTTCTCTCTCACCTATCCTCTCTTCTACCCGAAACCCATTACATATTTATAGTTTTATAATAGGGATTAACCCGTTACAATGTAGATAAAATGTCCCAAAAATCCTAACTAGCTTCCACGTTTTGTGCATTGACTCCTTAAAATATGCTAACTGTCTTTTGTGCATGCTCCTCCCTTGCTAATTTTTCATGTGATTCACTCCTGCACTATTCACAAAACTTACCCAAAGTGCCTACTCCAACAATGGTTGCTCCAACCGTGGTTGTGGTGGGTTGGGGCTTACCCAAAATGCCTTCTCCAACAATGGTTTCTCCAACAATGGTTGTGGTGGGTTGGGGTTTTCATCTCCTTGGATCTGCTTGTGGTTGGTTTACATTGTCTCCAAGTTCCAATTTATAATATCTGCTGCAATTTAATAAGACATGACATATAAATTAGGTCATTTTTTTAATTAAAATAAAAAATTACAAAAACATCAATACATATTTTAATAAATTAAAAAAACCATAAAATAATCACATTTCTTGTAAATTCTCTATAGTTATTTTTAAAGTGGAAATGTTAGGCAGTGTAACACACAAATTTGAATTTTCTAGATGATATTTCTCTAGAAAATTACAAATTTCTATAATTTAGATTCTTTTAGAATATATTAAATTAATTGAATAMAATTAAAAAAATTCTAGAGTGGGAGAAAAAGAAGAGAAATCAAGCRTACTTGGATTGAGTGGGACAYAGTGGAAAGATYGTKTACTTTCTYCTCCTCTCTATTTTCTCAATGAAGGTAAAAACACACCACTTGGTGTGTGCAAATGGGCACAAATCACACCAGTGATCCATTAAAAATGACATGATAGASGAATACACACTCATTCTAAGGAAGACACAAACGTTCTTAAGAACACACACATGTTTCTACCAAYGAGCCTATGTAGCATGTTGAGTGGAGGTTTGGRATTTTCCAAACCTATAGAATTAAGAATGCATGTGTGTTCCTGCAAGAGCGCGTTCCTAYTRAACCCATTGCCAYTTTTTCGTCCACCAACTCCATGCWCTCACCCTTACATGATTAACTAAGGGGCATGCAATAAGGTGCCAATATTTATTTCCTAGTGACCATTAATCTCTCATTAGTGATGAATGGGTTGGGTTAGTTAAGTCCCCTCCATGACACTGTCCCCCATCWTTGAAAATTGATACTTAAAGGGCATGTGGGAATTTAGTGCCCTTGGTACATACCAATAGGTAGTACTTGAAGGGCATGTAGAAACAYGATACTCTTAGTACATACTAGTAGGTAGTACTTGAAGGGCATGTATTGGTATGACACCCTTGGTATCATGCACTTGGAGAGTTGTAGAGATTATGTATAGCTCTTGGTGCAAGGTACTTGAAGAGTTGTAGAGGTTATGTCTAGCTTTTGGTACCGAATACTTGAAGGCTTTGAGGTAACTTGGTTTCACCCTTGGTGTTGACTTTGAATCGATTTATGTGTACTTGTATATATATTAATACTTTGGGAGAAAAGTATCCATCGACATTTCCTTTCTTTTTATCATGGGGAATTGAATGAATTGCATGAGTGGTTTAATTGATGATATAGATTTATGCACATTTTTATGAAAAAGGAAATATAATTTACTTTACAATTGGATATGGAAATGCATATAGAAAGCAATGAGTTTAATGGAAAGAAAACAATTTTTTTTTAAAATAGAAAATAACAATTTCAGGTCCACCAACTCAATGAGAAAAAAGAAAAGGGATCCAGGGAACATCTAAGATTAAAAATATGAAAAGTGGTTGGAATGTGATGAATATTCTCTATTTTGAATTTTAAGTAAATAATTACTTGTGCATGGAGTGGCACATGTTTGGGTGAATAATATGCATTTAGTAATTAAAAGATCTAGGGAACATCAAAGATTAAAAGTAGGAAAAGTGGTTGGAATGTGATGAATAATATCTATTTTGAACTTTAAATAAAGAATTACTTGTGTATGGAGTGACACAGGTGTGGGTGAATAATATGCATTTAGTAATTAAAACAATTGACATTTCACATGAGATAGACAAATAACATGACCCTCACAGGCTATGTAAAAAATGAGGATTCATCTTAAGAGCTCGCCTTTTGCACCGTAATGCTCAATGGATGTCATAATGTTAACAATTTTCATAATGAAATGATGTTGAGTTGGGTCTCAAAATTTGTGTTTGTACTTTGGACATGGGGTCCTCATATGCCCTATAGTAGCTACACAATTTGAATGCTAGTTTTTATACTCTTTTCATACAACCTTTTATAGCTTAAGGGTCATTGGGGGGAAAGAAAAGTACATGTTTAGGAGTTGGTAGGGATGTCAAATGATAATATAATTTTATATTTCTAAAAGGGGAATTGGAGATAATACTTAGTCTAAATTTATGAAAATTTCCAAAGTAACTAGCATATGTTTTAAGAGTTAAATGTGCTTGAGAAAAATTATGGAAAACAATTTCATTTTTTTTATTTTTTTGAATGGAACAAAAGCATTCACACCCTCTAGTGGTGGAGGTGGAGGTGGAGGCAATGTGGACTTCCCTTCATGTGTTGATCTACCCATAAAAATGTAGGACATGTGTAAGAAAATGTGAATTTTGGTTGGAAATAGGAAGGGTTTTTCTATGAATGTTCTTCTTTAATAAGTTGTTTTTTTTAGATATTGATTGACTTGAACTAAAAATTTATTTGCAAGGTTGTTTAAAGAATATTTAAGTCTAGTTGTGTAATATTAAATACTATTCTTGAGTCTTATTTGGAAGGTGGATTGCTTGCATTAAAAAATATTGAATTCTCTCATTAATATACTTTTTTTTTCCAGCAAAAAATTTCTCAATATATTTATATATGTTGTTCTCATAAAAAGTACAATGTTGTGCTATTACAACCATATTTAAGTGGTAAACTCATACCACATAGTCATAACCTTTCACAACAGAACACATAGACCTAATCTGAAGTCTTACAAAAGTGTTAGTTACATATAGACAGACTCAACAAAAAGCCAACCAGAATTAAAAAATAGTAAGTCCATGGTGACTTATGAGAAGAACAAAAAGAGAATTCCAGATCTCATAATAATTACATAGACATCCTTGCTATACTATCTATATCACAGATAGAGACCCAATGATAGTGGGGGGGGCCTCTTGGCCATCCTTCCATTTGTTGTAATGGATCCTCCCTTCTGGAACATAGAGTGTTTTTTCTGATAGTACATCTTCTTCCACATTCTCTTTCCTGTAGATATGATCAAATCTAATGATATTGAATAATGATATAAGATCTTGGATCTTATCCATCCATCCCATAAGAGAAGATACTTATAAGTTTCTCTTGTAGTTTAACCAATCTATCACAATCTTTGAATCCCCTAGTAAAGTGGCCCACACCCCAAGTAGTTCCGCCCTAGTATTTGTACCCATCGCACAGTTGAAATTCCACCTATAGATAGTATTTCCTAATATCTTAATGATACCCCCAACCCCACTTAGGATAGAAACACCATCAAACCAACAACTAGATGCCAAATTAATGACAGGTTTCTTCTTGATTCTTTTGCAATTTCTTTTTTGTAAACACTGTCCACTGGAAATTTTTACCATCCCTCTGATTTTGATGCCAACTCCCTGTACAATAGGAGTATGATTTTAAAAAATACACTTGTTTCTTTCCAGCCATATATACCAGCAAGCCACTGTTGGAAGCGTAATATAGACTTTTTCTAGTTTCAACTAATTTTCATAACAATTTGTTAATGAGATACCTCCCCAAGAAGAAGCAAGAATAAAAATAGTAAATAAAAACTTCCACAGGTGGAGTGTGAAAGGGTAGTTTACAAATAAGTGTAAAACGGTCTACTTGTCCATGCGAAGAGTGGGAAGATGCTCAATCCTTCCCATCCTCTTTTCTGCAATGTATCCAAAGTTATGATTTTTTTCTCCAAAGCCAACCAAAGTAATAGTTTGATCTTGTAGGCCAACCACATATGTCTTTGCCACCATGCTTGTCGTGGCCACAAGTTTTTTCCATGGCATTATATATATTTTTTAACGTGAGAAATCCYGACTGGTCACCACCGGTCTAGATTAAAGTATCTTCTCCAGTCTATAGATGRACACCTGAGTCAATAAGCACCTTAACAAAATATTTCCATTCAGTAGCCACAAGTCCTGAGAGTCTTAACTCCTTCTCCACCGATTTGTAATGTAACCCCGGGAAGACTTTGCCTTGGCTTGATACAAGTAACTATATTTTTATTTTTTAGTGCCAACAAAAGATCCTGTGAAAGTAATGAAGAATTGGCAATGCCCAAGATCTTGTCCAAGCCGATTAGTACATAATAACCATTCCTAAGATTCCAACTTATCCAATGTGTAATAAGAGGCAGGGATTTCATCAAATTTTTCCATGTAGAGGCCGAAGGTTGTAGAACCATAGTCGTTGTGAGCCATGTAGCCAGTGAGGTGTATGGAAGGTATTTGCCTTTTATCACCTGATGCCAGATCCCATATTTCATCAGAACATGCCATAAGGAGTTTGCAACTAATGCACGGTTGAATATAAATAGGTTTCTCATATCCCGGCCTCCTAAGTGTTTCGTCTTTTCAAGTATCTCCCAACTCCAGAAATGTATACCATGTTCTTTTCCACCACCCGTCCAAAGAAAGTCAAAGATCATTTTTTCGAATCTTTGTGAGGACAGAAAATGACCGCTGCGAGGGCCATCCAATATACATATTGAGTTTCCAAAACTGCTTTTGGTAGAGTACATTGACCTCCAAGTGATAACCAATAGTTACACCAATGTTTAATCCTATTTTCAAACTTTATGATAAAGCATCTCTAGTCTTCCAAAGAAGTTTTCTAAGTTTTAATTACCAACCACTCTTCAATAGATGCCTTTGTCATGATAAGAACATCATCAAGATGTAGAATTTTTAAAACCCTGGAAACCTTGACGGATGCTTGTCCTTTCTTCAGTAATAAACTAATGCTTTCCATAATAAGGATGAACAATAAGGGCGAGAGCACCATTTATCATAACAACAAAGGAAGCGCTAACAACACAGCTCATAATCCAATTTATAGAAGTGATATTGAATCTTCTTTGTCCAAGAATTTTGCTTTGATTCTGTGTAAACATTCTTGTGCTATCCCAATGACATCCAAGATGTGCTTGGCCTTCAAGAAACCAAGTTGTTAGCTTCTATTTACAATAACCTTGGATATCAACTTATAACATAAGTTACAGAGTGCAATGGGTATGAAGTCCCCAAAAGTCCAAGGATATTCTCCTTTGGAATGGGAATCAACAAGAGGAAGGTAGAATTTAGTGAACTTTGTATCTTAATATACTTGTAAGATGAATATTGATATGATTGTATTCMTTTTCAAAGACTATTCTTAAGTCTTATTTGGAAGGTGGATTGTTTACATTAAAAAATATTGAATTCTCTCATTAATATACTTGTAAGATGAATATTGATATGATTGTATTCATCTTCATACTCACAAAGGAAATATAAAATTGTTATCATTGTGTATATAAAAAATAGATATTAAAAATAAATTTTTGATTACATGATTAATTTATATTATAATTAAATGTTTTAGTTAAATAATTTATATACTCTTCTCAAATAAACCAAAAGCCTCAAAGATGGTCCATGGTACTATCCTCTCATTAAAACTTCCTTCATAATTATGTATACAACATATGTATAATGTGAAATCTTACATAAACTAAATTCAAACTTCATAACTATGAATCCAATATATTATGTAAAATCTTACATAAAGTAAATTCATTCTTTTTTTGGTTGGTTTATATTAAGAAGAGAATTAAACATAAACAGTGCTATCCTCCCATCACAACTTCCTTGATATAATAATGTGTGAAATCTTAGCATAAACTAAAATTATAATGTGGAATCTATTTATAATGCCATTTTCTTCATTTCCTCAAAGCCCTCCATGAAACAATCGGACATCATGTTTGCATCAACATATGCCTTGTGAGCACAACAACGTCCATATAACTTGCAGCACAACAACGTCCATATAGCTTACAATACATAGTTGGAGAGCCTGCATAACAATTCCCACAATCAGATAAAGTTATGTTCGGAATCATTAAATAACTAGGTTTTTAGAAAATCCAACACAAACGTTTTGGTTCATGCAATAAATAAGAAAATAGTGGGAGGAATTTAAGTAGCCTCGTTGCTCACTTGAGGTACACCGGATACAAAGAAGGAAAAGCTTTTTACTGTATTCCCTCCCATTACTATTACTGGACCAATCATATTTGATATCATCATCGTTGTATTGGTGATAACATTGTATGAAGGTCTTGAAACGGCCTGTATCAAGCATACCATGAATGAAAAAAAAATCAAAAACCAGTAACAAAATTTAATTCATTTGGGATTTTAGAGATTTGAGATTTTGACCATGAATGAAAAAAAAAATCAAGAGCCAGTAACAAAATTCAATCCATTCGAGATTTGAGATTTTGGCGTGTTAAACATACCCGTGGCACTTTCAAACTTGCAAGATATCTCAGTAGTCTCGCAGTGATGAACATTCCCAAAGAAATCTTATGCTTGTCCATGTTACCCTTTATCCTTCTCATAAATTCCAAAGGATTCTTCAGCGTTACCATTATAGGTATCGGCACTAGCAAAAAGCCAAAGCGATTTCCCCAAGGCGTTTGGGCATTTTGTTTCAACATCTCGTTTATGTTCTGCACAGTTTACATCGTCATTAGATCTCAAAAGAACATGCGCGCATCCAAGCAAAGCAGAATGAATAAACGTATTTGAAGTGAGATAATGTTGTTTAACGTAGAACCTGTAATCCAGCCAATGCTCTCAAGTTTATCATAGATATTGCAGTCACTCTTGAATTCTTCATTTGTTTAATAACAGCGTCCTTTGGCATCTCGAATCTCTTTTCGTAAGCATCTTGCAAACTCTGTTCTCCAACTGCGCCCGAAAAGATTCATGAACTGTTATCTATTGTTCTTCAAAAAATAAAATCTGAACAAAAAAGAAATAAAACCAGGCCGCATCAAGGCAGTTGCCATGAGAAAGAAAGAATCTAAAGTAGAAGTATGAACAACGGGCCGGGCTGGGCTGGCATACCAGCTGACAGGCGAATCTGCAGGTAGCGTTGCATGCCGTAGAAAATTATTCCTGTCACCACATCATTCAGTGTCTGCAGAGTAAATAAAAAAATATGTAAGAACACATGTCAATCGGGCAATATGAATTAGGGTTGCGAGCATATGCCTATCACATACCCCTCCAATACAATTCTTAATTTGTTTGATGTCCTCTTGCCTAAACGTAGCACAAGAATGAGCAACAGGCATTTTTTCGACTCCAGGAGGTCCTCGAATAGGTAGCTGGCTATGTAAATTTGAACAAAATTGTTATTTTTTGTTGTTTAAATTGCATTTATGAATGTATAAATAGATTCAGTGTGCTGAAAAATTCCTAGAACACTTCAATTATACAAACTTAACCATTCAAATCTGCAAATCCAACCATTCATTACCTAATTTACCTAAAAACAACTAAAAAATAAAACTTTTAAAATACTACCTAAAAATTGAATGAACTTATTGCTCCTTATACTGTATAAGCTTATTCTGTTTACAAGGATGATAAAGTGCCACGTTGCAACAGGAAGGAGAGGTAAATAGGGTCGCTGGGCCATTTAATTTTAGAGTTGGGAAATCGTTAAAGTTTGGTGGAACATCAATAGAATAGTAAATGTATAAAGTGGCGTATTTTCTGAATTAGCAAGGACGATCGTAAGCTACTGCTGTATCTGCAAACTATCAAGTAGTAAGAAATAGTCTTGTAGCCTGACAATTTAGTAGGTGGATGGTTTCGTGAACACTGAAACCATGACATGTGCATGTCGATTTAGATTCTATAGAGTATTAAATGTCTGGTGTACGAATTCTTCCGGATTAGTCATAAGTAATTTTATTATTATTATTATTATTATTATTGAGGTTTTGAATCCAATACTAATATGCTTAGTATATCTGCAGCTCGGCCATGGTATATAGCAATCTGCTCTGTTTACTGCATATCAATAACCAGTTGACGAAAAAAATTGTGAAGTTTTAAATAAGATATTTACTGCATATCAATAACCAGTTGACCAAAAAAATTGTGAAGTTTTAAATAAGATATTTACTGCATATCAATAACCAGTTGACCAAAAAAATTGTGAAGTTTTAAATAAGATAAACATTATGAATATATATTTTTTAATTACTGAAAAACATTTTAAAGAGATTTGATTGGCTATTAAAATATTATTTCAGGATTAATAGCTGATCATAAATGTAAACTAAAATAAATAACAGGTGACATCATTATGTGCAAACCATTTTAAATCAAATAACCATTAACAAGCAGTCCTCTCTTTCTCTCAACAACTCTCTTTCTTTAAGCAGTTGGGATTGTCCTACTGGTGATAGCATTGAGTGCAAATGCCATTAAACTCTCAAATAACAGACTGCCATCCTTGCAGCATGTTTTGAATCCAATACTAATATTCATGACAGTCAGTGTAAAGTAAGGGTTACGGATTTTCACAATAAATAATAAATACTAAGGATGCTAAAAAGTTAGGGTTAGGGTTGCCATAAAACTATATAAAACTTTTTTTAACTTAAAAAAATATGGAAAACCATAAATTATTAATAATTATAAATCTAAATTTATATATAATATAATAATATTTATAATTAGTATTAAATTATAGTATTTTTTATTCATTATTAAAGTTACTTTAATGTTTTTTAAAACTAATATTATTAATTATTAATTAAGTAATAATATTTTTGTATTAAGAATATGTGTTTCTTCTTAAAAGGTTATAGGTTCAAATCCAGAATTGGGTAGGGTATGTATATCTTCCTAGACTTTACTAGTCAAATCTTTAGGATTCGTTTCATTGTGCAATCCACAATTTTTACTTTGAATTAGTTGTCATGAAGAAAAATAACTCCTACTATGGTTAATCTAAAAGAATTCTAATTTCACACCACATGAATCTTAAAACAATATTAAATGTCACTTATATAGGATTAAATGCTTTGTCTATGGGTGTTATTTGTGGATTTTTTGTCCTCGCAGGTTTCGAACCGGTGACGAACCGGTGACTTTAACATCACGGAGTGGCTTAACAACACACTCCATCACCGACTGTCCTACACTTCGGGGACCTAATGAAAACCATAAATTATTAATAATTATAACCTTAAATTTATATATTAATACAATAATATATATAATTAGTATTAAATTATAGTATTTTTTTATTCATGATTAAAGTTATCTTAATGTTTTCTAAAACTAATATTATTAATTATTAATTAAGTAGTAACACTCTTGTACTAATATAGTAATCTAAAAGGTATTATAATAGTGTTGAGGTATTATAAGAGTGTTGTTTAGTGACATAAAATGTATTATACTAATATATAATAGTGTTTATTTAATAATAGTTACTAATAATCATATCATAATAACTAGTGAAAACAATTATTCTATGTAGTAATAATAGAACTAAATTATTATTGTTAAAAAATGATATATATATTATTAATATGCTATTAATATACTAATATAATGGTGATAAATAATTTAATCTAATCATAAAGAATTTTTTTTTCTTATATAGTCTTATGGCAACCCTAACTTTAACTTTTTAGTATGGTTAGTATTTATTGTGCAATCCACAACTTTTACTTTGGATTAGTTGTCACCAAGATGGATCTTGGTATTGGATTCAAAACCTCCATAAAAATAACTCCTATTGTGGTTAATCGAGAAGAATTCTAGTTTCACACCACATGAATCTTAAAACAATATTAAATGTCACTTATATAGGATTAAATGCTTTGTCTATGGGTGTTATTTGCTATCATCCATATATTATAGAGTATTAAATGTAACTTATTGAGTATTAAATGCTTTGTCCATCTCTTATTGTTATTAATACTTTGTTCATCTCTTATTGTTATTTGTTATTATCCGTATACTATAGAGTATTAAATGTAACATATAAAGTATTAAATGTTTTGTTCCTTCCTCAATGTTATTTGTTATCATCCATATATATACATTATAGTAATAGTGAACCATCTTAAAGAAAATGAAAAGAGTTTAGTTATCCATATTTCAAATAGTGAAATGTTATTCAATAATTAGTTAATGAATGAACAAATTTACTTTTTCAATTAATTTAGAAAATGAAAAGAGTTTAGTTATCCATATTTTAAATAAAAAAATGTTATTCAATATATAGTTAATGAATGAACAAATTTATTTTTTCAATTAATTAATTTATTGAAATTTAGACATTTAATTTTTTTTTTTATTCTTTTGTTTATTTTTATTTAAAATTTGTTACGGTGTATATATTTTGTTAAGGTGTTTATGGTTATGCATAGTATAGTTATTTATTAATGAGTTTATGGTTATGTATAGTATAATTATTTGTGTTTTGGATGTTCCTACCCACATGTTACAGAGGCATTTTGGATAAGCTCTCGGATTTGTGCCAAAAGGAAATCAAAGGGAAAAATGAAATTAAAAGAGGGACCAGAGTACACGACAAAGCGTACGCCAAGGAGCATGACAAAAGGATGCACGTCGAAGCAAAATCCAAGGAGTGTGAGAGAGCAGTGTGCAAAAGGTGGAAAACATATATAAACTATGGGGTTTGGGGACATTTTGTCCACTTTTGTGACTGTTTTTGGGGGACACTTTGTCCACTTTTGTAATGGGCTTAGCCCTATTGGTATGTATAAATATGTAAGAGGGGAAATAATGAGGGAGATATGCAACGCATGATAGTGTATGTAAGTGGCGAATGCTCTTTGAGAAAGGGAGTTGAGTGGATGAAGGAATTTGTAGCATGACTGAAGAGTGAACTCGTAATTCTGTGTGTTATGTTATGTTTTCATTATCTGTTGTTTTCTAGTTTATGTTGAATGTATGGATCATATCTAATGTTGTAATGTTGTGCATAGACTTTGTTTCATAAAAAAGTAACTGATCTGCACATAGAAGTAAAGGACCCGAATGATGCCTCACTTCCCCTTATCATCAAAAAACCTTGGTTCCTCCAACCCCTCTAGATGCCTCGGGTGAGACTTCACTTGCTCTGCAAGTGATGCCAAAAGGGTCAGTATCTAAGGGTTTTGCTGGTATTTGAATGATTAACCCTGGGTCTTCCCCTTGTGTGCTAACAAATGGTTCTGTTTCCAGGATCAAGAACTGCAATTGAGGGGAATGTTATGGAGATTGAATATAGAATAAATTGAATAATGGATGGAAAGAATGTAGTGATGCTTTTACAAAGAACACAATATAAACCCTAGTCTTAACAACAAACAATGGTTACAAAGGTATGCTTTCACAGATCTCCATGAAATTTTCTTTCGTGAATTTTCGATTATTTTAACTAAATGGTTAAAAAGACTAGTGGAGAATTTTCGAGGATACAAAACATAAGCCCCGAGAAACTTGAATCCTAAATTGATTAGACAACTCAATACGGTAAGTAATAAGGTTTCTCGCGCAGTAGATTTATGGTTGACTAGTATACTTGAGGGTTATCTTACGGAGTTTGCGGTAGATTGTACCCAATCTTATAGTGTCACGGAGAGGGACTTCTTCAAGGGTCCACATAGAAGATATTTGAATGCATTATCCACTTGGATAAAGATACTACTATGCGAAAAGAATGTCATGAAGATGGAATCTCACAACTAAGCACCTTCGTGCACATAGGGGAATTGGGCGATGACTGGAGGAAGGTCCAAGAGTGGGAAGGAAGAGTAAGGAGCAAATGGATTGAGGATGTTTAGGGAGGATACTGACTTAGACGAAGAGATTGGTGTACTGCGTTGTGGAAAAAGTTTTAGATACAACAAGAATGAGACTGTGGTTGGAAAATGAGAGCAACACGAGGAATTTGAGGAAAGTGACCACTGTGCAGAACATCAAATCACATCATACAGAGAAAGGAAAGAAAAGAAAGAGATCCTCAGTACCACCGAGAAGAAGAAGGAATTACATCTTAGATTGGAATTTGCATCGAAACCATGACCCCGTGTGCATCATTAACGATTGAAGCATGAATTGAGACTTTTTCAAGAGCAATTGTAATAAGTGGAGGAATTCAGAGCAATAATCAAATAGTGGAAGTAGCATAGGAAACCAGAGTTAGTCGACATCACCAAGGGTAAGTACAACACCTAATACAATGGCAAGGGTAGATCATACATTAAGAATGCCCGAGTTTCATTGAATAGGGTCGGAGGACCCTGAGCAACACTTGTTTGTATGTGACAAAATATGGACTGCGAAGAATTTCTAGGACGAGGGGACGAAAATCACGTAGTTGGCCACAACATTCAGAGGCCGTGCATTACTATGGTATATGAATATTCAGACAACTACACCAAACAGACAGTTAAGAACTTGATATAGATATGACACTCATTATTAAAAGAATTCAGGAAGTTGAAATATGAATCTCAATATATTACATAACTAAAGGAAATTAAGAAAGTGTATAATGAGGTAATATGGGATTATGAACAGAGATTTAAAGATGTGATGGGTTGACTAATCTTTCAGATCCCTGATGAGAAACATCAATCCGGGTTTATAGCAGGCCCATTACCACACATTTGTTGTCCATTAACACAACATAGTGTCACGTCGTAGCCAAAAGCTTTAGAAATTGTAATGAAATTGGAATCATCTCCTATAGGAGATGGAACATGTATGGAGAAGGTACAATAACATTTGGATGCACTCAGAATTTAATTATCAGAGATAATGAAGGAGAAGGAAAAGCATGAACACATTTTGTGCATAACATGCAAGACAGAAGGCCATAGAATGGAAGAGTTCCCAACCTTCATGCAATATATGGCCATAGGAGCACCGAAGCTGTTGGCAGGAGGAGTGGGGTACTGTGAGATATGTAAGACATGGGGGCATCATCCAACTGTTTGTCCCTTACTTCATACATATCATAGCACCCTGAGAAATTTATTCTGTAACTTTTGCAAATCGATAGGACACCATGAAAAAGTATGTCGTGCATTCGAATTGAGAAGAGAGCGCACTTCATATGCGTACAAAATTCCACAATATAACACTCCAAGAAGCTTTAAGCAGGGTGGATGTGGAGGTTTGGCAGAGGTCAAGGATGTGGAGGATTTTGTGGAGGAGGAAGAGGATCGATAATTTGTTATAATTTCAATCAACCGGGTCATTTAGCAAGGGATTTCCCAAATACTTGCATGACATGTATGTATTGCAAGGCCTTGGATCATGCGACAAAAGACTATCCTCAATTGATAGAAAGTTGGCAGGCGAGAGGGAATCAAAACCAACATCAACCACAACATCACAATTATCCAAAACCTCGAGATGATAGTCATTGAAGAACATGATGATCATCCAATAATAACAGTTGTTATGCATGGTGGGATGAGAAAAAGACCAAATGCGATAGAGAAAGGAAAGGGAGTGGAACAATGGATAAGGAAAGAAGATGAATCCATGCCAACATTCAATCCACAAAAATAAATGGAGACTTATCAACAAGTAAGGAAAAATATATTAGGACCAGATCGGATAACTTCTATGTCAAAGACACCACCAATATAGGACATGTCGCCGATTTACAATCCTATTAATCTATATGGGACAATCAAGAAGGAAAACACCTTGAAAGACTTCTTAAAAATATGTTTAGAATTGATGTAGGATGTGACATCACTAAATACGCTATGCAGGATGATTGATTATTGTGCACAAGACAAAGAAGTACCTACGATGTAGAAAGTAGTGAACACAGTCTTGCACAAGAAGAGGACAAATAGAGAATTTAGATTAAGTGCGTAGATAGGAGGATATGACATGGATAATGTCATTTTGGACTTAGGATCAGATGTTAGTGGTCTTCCAAGTTAGACATGGGAGATGATGGGGAAACCAAATCTAGTTTGGTCAACTGTCGAGTTGAGATTGGCTAACCAACATAAGATAATAACAATTGGTAAACTGGTAGGAATACTTGTGAACATAGATGGAGTGCGCAGTGTCACTGACTTTGAATTAATCGAGATTATGGATAATAGTCAGTCGTACCCATCTTTGCTTGGCATGGACTGGGCCTTTGAAAAACAAGAGATTATCAACCTGAAGAAAAGAGAGATGATTTTTGAAGGAGGCTTAAAATTCACTGCACCATTATACCCTATGGAGGAAAGAAGATATGTGGAGCCCGCAAGAAATGAAATTGATAACTTATATAATATGGAAACGTGCATAGATGACTACATCAATCCCACTACAGATGGTGCACTTATTTGGAGAAGCATAAGCTCTTGCGCATCAGATTCAGAGGAAGGAATTGAACACTGGCAACACCAATTGCATGAAGTATCGACCAAAAAGTGTGCATGCATTACTCACTCTTTGCGTTGTATCGAAACAGAGGTACGTGATACCCCAAAATTCAAAGAATCAACCTAGGTAAGTTCTTTTGTCAATGAATTAGAGCTACATATACCTGAACAACAAGGTTATTAGCATTAGATGTTGCACTGAGAAAAACTCGATCGAGATGGTGGGAAACACACAAGGAAGGGATACAGGACTGACAAAATTGCAAAAGGGTGATGCAGATCAGGTTTGGAATAGAGAACATTATGCCCAAGTATATAGGGATGAGCGATCTGAAGGATCATGTGGTGCGATGTATTGCAACTTGGAAGAAAGTGTTGAAGTAGGAATGGATGCAAAGATTCATACATATGCTATCCAGGAACTGGCACTTAGATCTTGAAGTGCGTAGAGGAACGATGAACTGGGAGAGCTCATCCAAAATTTTAAGGTAACATTCAATTTTGAAGTTGAGTCACCTTTACTTGATGAAATCTTACAATTCATTAGAGGAATTTTTTTTTATGGAAGAAGGACAAGTAGAAATGGTACTTACATGTAGTACACAGAGATAGTCTGTGACACCTCACGAATTGTTGGAATGCTATAACATTACTGGGAAAGACAAAGAAGAAGAAGACCCAATAAACGTACACGTATCAGAAATTGAAGGCAAGTGCGATGTAGTAGGACCAACACTTGAATATGATGCATACAAAAAGACCTTAAGAATGTGCAAAGTAAACATTGGCACAGAGGAGAAGATGGAGTTTGTAAACATTGGAGATTGTTGGAATGATGAGACCTTGGAAAAGATTCCAGACTTATTGCGTGATCGCCGAGATATTTTTCCAACCAACTTTTCAAAGATGAAGGGGATAGTTAGAGAACTATGGGAGATGAAGATCCTATTGAAATCATATGCTAAACCAGTAAGACAGAGACCATACTGATTGAATCCAAATTATAAGGAAAAATTAAAAGCAAAACTTGACAAGATGATAGAAGCTAGTATAATTGAGCCTGTCACATAATCTGAATGGATAAGTCCGATGTTGGTTCAAGATAAGAAAAAAGGGGGTATCAGAATTTTTTTATACTTAATAAAGTTGAATGATTCCTTCTTACATGACCCGTTCTCGACCCCTTTCATGGATGAAGTCTTGGAAAACGTGGGAGGATAGGAAGCCTACTCATTCACCAATGTATTTTCAGGATACCATCAGATAAAGATCACTCCAAAATACAAACATAAGATGACATTTGCGATGGGATGGGGAAGCTATCAGTACACAGTGATGTCATTTAGGTTAAATAATGCACTTGTTTTGTTTTCTAGAGTGGTTGTCGCAACCTTTAATTAAAGTATTCATTGGTTTCTTGAAGTGTACTTAGATTATTGGATTGTCTTTAGATTTTTGAAAGATCAGATGGAAACTCTAAGGTTGATTCTTGATCGATGTAGGCAATATTATATTTCGTTAAATTTGAAGAAATGTATTTTATGTGCACCATTTGGGATATTTCTAGGACATGTTGTATGCAAGAAAGGTTTGTTAGTTGATCCGACCAAGATAGGTTTAATTGTTAATTTCCCACGACCTAAATAGGTGCGAAAATTGAGGACAACGTTGGGCCATACAAGTTACTACCTAAAATTTATTAAAGGTTATGCGCAGATTACAACCCCAATGGAGAATTTATTAAAGAAATAAGTTAAGTTTAAGTGGAATGAAGATTTTCAAAAGGGTTTGGATGTATTAAAAGATAATTTAGTGATTGCGCCCATTCTTGTATTCCTAGATTGGTAGAAAAAGTTTCACATCCATGTGGACACATCATTGATAGCGCTCAACGCAGTGTTAACCGAGCCTAGGGAAGGCAAGTTAGATCATCTGATTGCTTTCTCTAGAAGAAAGTTGTCGAATGTTGAGAAACATTATACGACGACAGAAATGAAAGGTTTGTAAATGGTGTATACTTTGTATAAGTTCATACATTATCTATTGGGATCCCACTTCAATATGTATATATACCATTCTATGCTTAGATATCTAGTGAACAATCCAGTGTTGGGGGGAAGAATTTGCAGATGGGTATTTTTATTCGAGGAGTATGATTTTGAAGTTATTGTGAAACTAGGAAAATTGAATGCAAGATCAGACCATTTGTCGCAGATACTAATAGGAGAAGATGTAGGTAACCTAGACGATAGATTACCATATTCATAATTGTTTTCAGTCAAGACGGTAGACGATCATTTTGTAGAAACTGTCCAATACTTGAGCACATGAGTGGATCCATCCGATATGACAGTAGCCCAGAAGAAACAACTAGTGGTTAGATCAACATATTACTAGTTGATTGCAGGGAACTTATATAATCTAGGCATAGATGGGATATTGCGATGATGTGTGCTAGAACAAAAAAGACCCATGATTTTAGAAGAATCACATGAGGGACATGCTTAAATCTATTCCATAAGGGGACCACTTTGGAGACTTCTTCAAATAGACCCATCACTTCTAAGGGATTCTGAACTTGCTTCAGGGCTTCTTATAGGGTTGAGATCAATGAAAACCAAATTTCCAAGAATCTCCTCCTTTTGTATTGATGGAAACACGCATACTCCCCCTGTGACCATTGTTCCCCCTATCTTCATGCTTCCGATATTTATCTCTTGCTTTTTTTCTTTCTCTCCCTTTGAAATCAGTGGCAAAGGGTAACTCCTCGTGACAATATAACTTCTTTTGACAAAATGTCTCCCCCTTTATTCATGCTTCTGATATTTCTCTATTGTTTTTGTTCTTTCTCTTTCCCTGTCTTCTTTGCAAGATGTTGTGTAGATCAATTTAGGCATTCTTGTATATGTTTCCTTTCCTTTCTTTCGGGGCTACTTGTCCATTGGTACTTCCTGTTATTGTAATCCAATAACATATATTAAAAGCATTCATATTAAAGTTCCCTCGTCACTTTAATTTAAGTCTTCATGTCTTGTCATGTCTTCACTAAGATGACATCAATGACATAATCATTCAACAATATCCTCTTGACAGTATAACTTCTCTTAACCGCTTCTCTCTTCTTGTATTGATGCACCTCTCACGGCTTGCCTTCTTGTGACTAGATAATTCCACTTTTCAATATGCTTATTTATGAGTCATATTCTTTACTTAAGATCCCTCTTGATGACAATCACAATGATTCTTTTTGTAATTTCTCTTGAGCTCATGATTTCATCCACTGTCATGTATATTCTTTGATTCATGTCAAGTATTGTCTTCTAAACCTGTCAAACATCTTATTAATTCATCTATTTCCATATGTCACAAAACTATCCATGACTCTACTACTCAGTTGTACACAATGCTAATCCATATGTCACTTCACTATTCTAAGAGCTTCTTTGAATCTGCTACAATTGATCACTACATACTCCTTATTCTCAATTTGTATCAAATGTGTCCACTAGTTCGCTCTATCTTCAAGTCAAACTCCACAAGTCTACAACAAGTACACATTCTCAAATCTATAATGCATATATCCCTTATTGAATACATGTTTGGAATCCTCTATACAATCATGAATCTCTTCCTCAAAAGTGTGCCAATGACATTCCTTGTGTCTACCAGATGACCTCTTCATACCTACATGGGGATGTGTTCCATAAATTGCACCTTGAAGTAATCAACCAATCTATCATGAGACATTCTACACCTCTTCCATCACATCATTTTGAATCTTCCTTCACAGAATCAAACAAACACTTTAGACTACCCAAAAGATAGTTTTCTAATCTGTAATAGCTATTGCTTAGACTCCCCCTCTTCAATATTCAATTTGTTGGGAGACTCCAAACCAGATTTCTTAGAACAATATATAAGTCTACTCTACTACATGATCATCATTCTGAGTCCTAACATCTTCCTCTTTATCTGTGGATTCATCATGATTTCGTAACTCTGTAAATCCTATGAGTATGATCTATGAGAGTTCTTCATTCATCTAGTCTTCTTGTTCTTGATTTCTTCACCAAACCTTCTTATATCTGATATCGATGTTTTCCTTCATGGAAGACTTAATTATGCTTCTGTATTGTAGGGGGGCACATAAACATCTCTTGCTTGAACATTTCTTCCATACACTCTATAATATACAACTTTATGTCCAAAGTTATTACAAGTAAAACAATAATGAGAAAATAAACTTTGACACTGTTAAGAAGCAAATATCAATATAGCATAGAAAAACCTCAGAAAAAGTACTCAACGCCTTGAAAAAGAGATAATTTCAGATAATAAGCCTCTTCGAGGGGGCAACCTCCTTTTACCCCACTTAATGTTCCAGTACAAGATGATTCAAAATGAAAATGTTTCCTTGGTATATATAGGAGACT